>UYYA01004854.1:0-58279 GCA_900624975.1 Angiostrongylus costaricensis | reverse complement strand
CGCCGAAACGTCAGCTTAATCGTGAACAAAGAACAATAACACCTCGCGTTTGCTCAAAAAATACGAACAAAATCACTTTCTGTACTGTATTTTTTTTTACTACGCTTCCATTTCCTTGTTTAGTATTCTTTTTCTGCGTTTTTCCTTTTTCTACGTAGTGTGAACTGTGTACATAATCGGTCTTAAAGATTATTGCCTTCTATTTCCTAATAAAATCTCTCCCTCATCCCCTGACGGATTTACGGGGACAACACCGTTTGTTCATTCCACCACAGGTCTGAGCAGTGGAAAAGCAAGTATTAGGTTATCACTACAAGAAAAATGCTTCTCCACCACCAGTCGAAAAAACCTTTCACAGAACAGTTTTTGAACTTACTTGTTTTTGCCTATACCAAGCTCTACAGCAATGCTAACGTAATCATTCTACTTCAATTGACCTGAAAAAACAGAGGAGCCAAGGTTTCCACTAAAACTGCTCTTACCTCCATTAACAGTTACAGAATATAATAACGGCGTAGCAAAACATAAAACACACGTCTACATACCTTAAATACATGCCTAGGTACTTAGGTGGCCCGCCCTCACTGGTTGTGTGCGACTCAGCATAATCTCCACTTTTTCGGAGACTTGCCGATTTAGCCATTGTGGTTCCCTGGAGTCCTGAGACCAGACTGGCCAAAGTCTGCCCTAGGTCGTCACCACCACAGGCAGTCGCTGCCCTTGTAGAACAGAGGTAGATTTGCCACCATGTGACTAGTTTGATACTTGCACGGTGGTGGATCCTGGTATTAGTTTAGTCTCTTAGCTTGGCTTCCTGAGGAAACCCCGGACTCCTTCTCAGTTTGGAGACCCTGCGTGAGAGATGAACCCCACCCGCTGTACATCGCAGCCCGACACCCAGGAACACCTCCCATCCACGATGACACGGTAGACTGTTGGGAGAATGTGTATATATATATATATTTATATATTATATATTTATTATTTATATTATATTATTATTATTTATATTATTATTTATATTATATATTTATTATTTATTTATATTTATATTTATATTATATTTATATATTTATATATATTATATTTTTTTCATATATATTTAATTTTTAAATACAAGCATGCATGGCGTGATTACTATCGGGGTTCCTATCCAGACCAAATCCATACCAGTCACATCGCTATTACACAGTGGTGTATCCCAACAAATGTATGCAGACTAACCCCGTCTAACGTGTTTCTTCTGAGTATCAAGCCCAATAGATGAAAACAACTTTTAAAAGAGGGATTACAAACGAACACGGAAAAAAATCAGGCTACCGATGGATGAATGAAAGTGGTCGACCTTTAATTCTAGTAAGAAGACAAAATAAACTGATCCAACTTGAACTGAAATTAAAACCTACCTAAGAGTAAACCAATACCAGGGTCGACCATCGTCTTGGTATCAAAGTAGTCGCGTGATGACAAGTCTCCTTCTGTTCTACATGGGTTGCGAATGCCTGTGGTAGTGACGACCTGGGGCAGACTTTGGTTACGCCGACTGCAGAGAAACAATAGCTAAGGTAGCGAAACTCCGAAAAACCAAGATTATGCTGGGCCTACACAACTAGTCAGGGCGGAACGTCCACGTACAGAAGTATACTGGTATACTTAGCTCATGAGGAACATGGAAACGAAACCTCGAAGTTTAAGCTACTGATTCATGCTTGATAGGTCACTTCAAACACCTCAGTGAAAGCAAAATTATGGAAAGCAGAGCTCACTGTTGCAATTGTTCACATCTTTTTATTTATATGATTTTATAAACCGATCTTCTTTAGCTGATGCGAGGTTGGTTTAGGTTTTCGTTGTCGTTATCGTTGTTGTTGATGTTGTTAGTCGATGGCTAACGCTTCGGCGATTTCGGCTTCCTCAGAGCCTGGACGTACTTTATGTTAGAATACTTTAATTATTCAGTGGAAAAAAGAATAAAATATTAATGAAGATCAGACTTTTAAATAGATGGTGGGTTAAGATGCTACGGTCAAATGTTCTACGCCACATTAAACAGAAAGGCTACTCAACGTGATGTTACGGGTCGGACTGGCCCACGCGTTGTTCACGTGCGGTCGCGAGCAAGACACACCCCGGGATCAAAATATCATTTTAAAATGCGGTGCCAGGTCACGCGTGATAATGAGGCATTCGTCTTCCAGGTTCATTTTTGGATTTGTGAAGTTTATTCAAAACGCCTCAAGAGTTTTGCGCGTTAATGTTTTTGATCCCTGCGCTAGGATCCGCACAGTCACTTTAAAATCATCGCCGTTGTGCTTTTGTGCCCTGTGCGTACCTAGAGGGGTGTTTTGACGGATTTTAGCTTTCCCATCTAGATGTTCTTTTATGCAGACACAAGGTGGTCTTCTCGTTTCCCCGATATATTCCTCACCGCATGCGTTGCATGATATTAAGTATATCATACCTAAATTCATGCAATCCCCGTCTCTCTCGTTAGTACAGATCATACAGTTTTCAGAGCTGCACAAACGATCATTGAGATCATAGTGAACATGGGGTCTTAGAGTGGAGATACTCTCAGTAAGCGCGATAGATTTGAGAAAAATTTCAATTTTGTTCAAATAATAAACTTTCCTCCTCCTAACGGTTTACCGCTCATCATGGCTGGGAGGTCTTCCTGCGTGTCGGCTGCGATGCACGACGGGGGATTCCTCCTGCTGGCGGAGTCCTCCAAGCTAAGAAAGAGCCCGGCGTTTCTATCAGGAAACCTAGCTAAGAGTAAACCAATACCAGGAACCACCACCGTCCTGTTATCAAAAGTTAGATAGTGGAAAATCTTCCTCTGATAGACAAGGGGTGCGGTTGCCTGTGGTGGTGAAGATTTGAGGCAGACTTCAGCCAGGCAGACCTCGGGATTCCAGAGAACCACCATGGCTTAATTAGCAAATCTCCGAAAAATGGAGACTGTGTGGGGGCCAGCACATCCAGTGAGGATGAGCCGTCCAACTATCACGTATTAAGTATGCTTATTATTATTTCTCATTGTTATACTAATTAGTCACTCTGGTTTTTTTCTCATAGGAGTTGAACTAATTTTTAGTGGTTCTAGAAACAATGGTTCTATGGCATTTTGCTGTTGCGAAATATAACTCGTATATAATGCTGAGATATTTGCAAAACTCCGGACCGCAGGTGTATGCGGTGGGAAACGAACGCGCTATTGTCCTTTCCGGGGAGTAGTGCACTTCACCACCACACCATCCGGGTCATTCGTTTTGCCTGTCTCTCAGCTAGTTCTATCGATCCTTTGCCATCAACAATCACCCGTCACCGGGATTGACATGGGAAGCCCAAATCGGCATTGAATCCAGTTAAGCTGAGGCTTAGTTATAATCACAATCTTAACCCTTTTATTTAATGCCTTTTTCTTTTTAATGGCAGAGTATGTTGCGAAAGGACCCGGATGGTGTGGTGGTGAAGTGCGCTACTCCCCGGAAAGGGCAATAGCGCATTCGTTTCCCACCGCATACACCTGCGATCTGGAGTTTTGCAAATATTTCAGCATTATATACGAGTTCATGGTTCAATTTTTGGCACGGACACCCACCGATCCGTGCACCTGTGCCTTATATTCATTATTTATGTGAAACTTATAGCATTTAAACAGAGTTTTTGACATCGATAAAGACGGTTACACAGTTGCCACGTATTCCTGTCATAGTCGAAATGTAACGAGAGCCACACTTGCTTTATGGAGTCGCAGATATGTTGTCCAAAATTCCGAAAACACTTGCTGAATATTCAATGTTTTTCATCAATAAGCAGACACGAGGTTTGAACCTCGTGTCTGCTTATTGATGAAAAACATTGAATTATCAATTAATGCCGAGGTTAACAGAAAGTCGGTCATGGGACTTGCTGAATACTTGGAGAGGTAGAGGTGATCTCTTTCGCAGTATGTTTATCAAATAATATCATTCCTGGATTTTTCTGAAATGGTTTTTTTGTTCAAATTATACTTCGTAGAAGAGGAAGATTTACTAGAAACTATGGGTGAAAGCAAAGACATTTCTCTTCTACAAAAACATTTCAAGAAAATGTTTGCTTGAGTGACTTTTTTAGATGTCCTGAAAAAAAACCGCGTTGTAAATGAAGCACGACAGTACTCGGTGAAGGGTATAGCGGTTTTTTTTCTTGTAGATTACCGCTCTCCAAAGCTGGGAAAGCGAACGAGTAGAACTTGTCCAGCCGGTGCACACCAAAGACGTTCGAAGGCTTCAATTCGCATTTATGACTGGCTTAAAGCGCCAGGTGCTAAAATTAAACACCTCTGTGATGTAGGAATCTTTCTAGAAACTCATAAATTTCAAATTTTCTACAACACTTTTCTAAATTTTTGGGTTTCTTCCTAGCACATTTCTGAAAGTTGGACATTGGCGTTGTGATACCTGAGGAATACATCGAATGGCTGGATAAGTATCCGGTGGGGTTTCTGTAGTTTTTCTGTCTTGCCAAAATTCTATTAAAATGATCCAGGCTCAGGTCATAGCACTGACAGCTGAGATTTAGAGGAGCAATAAAATAGATATCATGTTTGCCAATGGTAAAAGTGTCGTTACAGCAGAACAAGTAGTGTTAGCAACACTCTACCTACTTGCTGATTTAGTACTGAAAGACCAACCTTCGATTAGGCGAAAAAAAAGCAGAAACATCTGTCAGCAGGGCTTTTGGTCAAAATTAATGCACATGGACCGCGTGTGCCGCAGTGGTCGGAGGCGCCCTGCAATACACAAGGGAACGATTGCCGCGCCTCTGGCAAGTTAAATCATAGCAATAAAATACGTGTTACAGCCTGATGCAGCATGTTGACGCATTGTAAAGATAGAGGATGCTCAGTCCTTTTATGGGTTTGAATATCTTGGGATATAAGAGCTGCTTCTTCGTACACCGCTGACACATCACTTCTGTTTAACGACAACGCAGACTCTCTGAATTCAAGGTTTGAGCAGCTGTCTTTTTTCTGACTTCATCTTAGTTTTTTAAGTAAAGGACATAATCTAAAGTGTTTTACTTAAGTTTTCCACCTTTCTGAATCTTCCGAAATGTCTCGGTGGCTGCTTCTTCATTTCATGAATTTAAGAGTCTTCTAGCTTGGGGCTAGCACACCAGGCCGTTCCGCTCCGCACAAAAAGTGTAGCCTTCTAATTCAGTTTAGTGTGTTCGAAAGTTGTTTTATCGCACTATGTGTATTTATTCAGTAGTTAATCGATAAAAAATAAAAATAAAGCTCCCGGCTTTGATCAATCGCTGAGAAATGGTCTATTCGACTTCATTAAGCATCATCGGAAGTGACTGAATGCATACCTGGCCCTTACATTGACTCTCGGTAGCCTACCGATGTATTGAGTCAGAGCTGGTATTCACCCAGTCAAATCTAGTGTCAATTTGCCGAGCCCGGGGGGATGAAAGGCGTGGTGAGCTTTGGGCTCGATGATCGATCCCATGTGTATTGCAGGGCGTCTTCGACCACGGCTCCACACGCGCCTGTTGTGACAGCAGAAAGACCAGAGAAGCATTCTCGACACCGATCGTGCCAAAAAAACCTTTTTTCGAAACGGAGATGGACTCAAGATAAAGTGCGAAATACTTACAAATACCAACAGCAACGCTCTTGAAATATTCACCATTTGAGCACATAGGAAACAGCAGCATGCATTCTCTTCTATAAATCTGTCTTGTTCTCCTCATGTCCGCTAATGTTGGGAAAAGATTATTGTTGTCAAAAAAGCAGGGAGTCCATAGCCGACGAGAAATTGCTCGCATTCGTTTAAGCCTGCCAAGAGAAAGTGGGCGGAGTGGCTCCGCCTGAATAAGCGCCATTAATTTTAATGGAAATGGACAAATTTTTTTCAACAAGTTAAATATACAGTATCTTCAATGGTGCAGAGATATTTGCAAAAGTCTGGACCGCAGGTGTATGCGGTGGGTAACGAACCCACTATTACGCTTACTTGGGGCTAACGCGTGTACCATCACACCATGCGGCTCCTTCGTTTCGGCTGTCTCTCAGCTAGTTCTACCGATCACTGCCATCAGCAATCACCCGTCAACGGGATTGATCTGGGAAGCCCAAATCGGCAATGAACCCAGTTAAGCTGAGACTGTAGTTATAATCACAATTTTAACTTATTATTTACTGCTTACTCTTTTTAATAGTAGGATATGTTGCGAAATATTTGATGCATATAGTTGAAATATAATACAAATAATAAATATGTATATGAGATATGTGATGATACTTGCAGTCCGGAGTTTTGCAAGTATCCTAGCATCATCGAAGTCATATTTCGCAATATACCCTACCATTAGAAAGAGTAGGCAGGAGAGTTAATAAGTTAAAAATTGTAAATATACAGTAGTTGCATGTGCCGTTTGTAATAGTCCTACGAGGCTCGAAAGTAATTTCCATTTCCTCAACTGAGGTATTCAAGCGCAAGAGGGAAGTGATTCTCAGCAAACCTCTGTTATCCTAGCTGCGGGTTAGAAGTAATCTATGAACAATAATGTCGGCCGATATCCTATTACTCGTGTAGGCTTCACTGAGTATTATCATATGCTGTAAGATATTCTCCGTAAAAAACTTTTAAGAAACACTGTAGGACGGTACTCTCGACGATCACTCTTGAACATGATGGCTGTGCCCGTGGTGCATTCCTGTCATAGGCATATTGTCATATGACTTTTGAAAAAGGAACTGACACTGGTTCTCGCTCGTCCTGTATCTGTACCTCTGTTCGTTCTCCCGATTAGAACACAAACTTCGGAGAGGAGAATGTGGTTTGAGGTGTCTTCGACAGGAATCTTAGGCTCTGGAGCGGTGTTATGGAGATTGGGTTGTGCATTGAACTGCGTCTTATCAGCCACCACGCACTATTCCGATGTGATTTCATTAATAAGTAATCTCTCATTTTTCGTTAATCGTTTGGTTTACTGTCGCTCTACAAATTGATTTTTCCACGTGCCCTAATCCTTCCATATCATGGGTGGTGGAAAACTCATCCGCTATTGTTTTTCCATGGACACCAACTCTCTTGTCTGATGAAAAAGAAAAAACTGATGAACCGTTAACCCTACTGTTGCTAGCATTTACTAGTTACCTCCACAACATATGCTGAACATATTTCGGCATTTACACATTAAAGTGAAGGGTAATTTCCAAGGACGGGTTTCCCATTATCCTCGGTGTTGATCAAGAACGTACTGTGTTCCTGACGAATGAATCCGACGTTGTTCAAATAGTGTTTATTGGGTATTTGCTAACGTGTCAGTGGGGTTCGCTTTATTCAGAACGTGAGATTCAAATGGTACCCAAAAAACGCTTTGCCCACTTTGCAAGCAACAATTTTGGTGACGCCGAGTATACAACTATTGTGCGAATACACTTATACAAGTCCTTTCTGTGATTTACCTTCGTGGCAAAGAGGTGTCCCTAAGTGTTGCTCTTTGGTTTTCAGACGGAGCAGAGAAGGCTTTGCTTCACCAGTACCGTTTTCGGCGTTTGCTCAAGAGGAGGTTTCTACCGCAAAACAAGCTCGTGTAAGAAACCATATTTTTTTTGTAAAACTGTTGAGTACAAGTTGTGCATTTTCCCGAGTAATGCATAATGCTAATATCTGAATTCGATAAAATATGGATTGAATACAGAAGATATATTGGAACAAGGGCAAAGAGAGGAAATAAACTATATATGATTCACGCGCGCACGAGCTGGTTAATTCCTTATCGCGTCAGACAGCAAGAGGAATTCCATCATCGTTCACTAGGGCTTCATCGGTTCCTGGGCAATGTAGATGCGATGTGATGCAATTTGCACTTAATTCATCATCTGCCTTGTATGGGTTTGGAGACTTTCGACGAAAAACGTTGTACAGTTGAGGGGATGTTCTATCATCCGATCGGTCGCCTAAGAAAAGGAACCTGGAATGTGCTAGTCATTCGCGAATTTCTTTCCTTGGATGAATAGGTTTTTTCTTCGATCTTGTGAAGTCATTAAATCCTTGCATGGGACAATCTGTGATTGGATCTGATATGAAATCACGAGACCCATCTTTGGAGTGGTCGGTACCAGGGGACTCTTCCATTGTTGGCGGCGATTTTCTTGCTTCTCGAAGCATGAGTGTCCAGAAAAAGTGTGTTATTAACGAGAGCTCAGCAATGACGGCTAATACTAGTATTTTAATCCCCAGTTCTTAGTTTGTCTAATCGTGTGCTTTCTGCTTGATTGGCATTTGCCCCTTTGGTGTTGAGGTGTCCAACAACGTACATGTGGGTGAAAACTTGTTTATGAACCGTGCCACCACCTGGGACTACTACGTTCCTATGAGCTGCGGTGGCATCTGAGAGACAGTTGACAGACTCATTTTCTTTTGATGTGAAAGACCAATATAGATGCACAGTCGAAGTGATGGAATTGACGCGGAATGGGTTTAGGACAAATTTTGAAGCACTTGGCAGGATTATTTTTTCAGGAAAGGCAATGACCTAGTCGTCTAGTCTGCTCATGTTCGTGGGAAATTGTTCTGGTGCTTTAGATGCAGAGGAAGAGGACTCTTCATCAATCGAAGCCAAACTGGACGCAATAAAAAACGATGCCACGAATTTTTTTTAAAGTGGTGTATGATCTAAGCCCGAATCTACAAAACTTCTTTTTTTGAAAATGCTGAACATTTACCAGTGCCTCACTAATCTTGTAGAATATGTGCCCAGAAAAAAGTCAGTTCTACTTAGGCTAATTTTTTCATCAAAGCTTCTCACCTATAGAATTGACTGTAAATCTGTCAAATATCGTAACAATAGGTGATTTAGGTTTGGAGGTTTTCCGTTCGGACCAGTTGATACAAGAAAGAAGGCGCATGTGAAGGCACTTGCCCACCAACTTTGGCGATTTGTCGTTGTTTTCAATTGTGGGGAAACAATTGACTTTCAGCTGAAGATATGCTAAAGATTTTTGTATTTTTTGACGTTCAAATGCGATTTTATCGTTTAGCTCTAGGCAATGGGAGAGATTTTGGTGGGTCTTTGTCAGCTTGGTGCTTGAAGATGCTTCGATGGGTTCATTCGCTTAAAAGAACGCGTGCTTTCTGCTGTCTCACAGAAATACGGAATATCCAGGTATGTTTTTATTTTTTCTTTTTTTGATTCATAGTTAGGACTTTAGCAGTTACCGAGTTGTGGTTTATGAAGCAATTTTTGCAGGTATTGAAATGTGCGCAGATCGGGTAAGAAAGCGACTTCGTGCGAATGCGTACATTGCATTTTTATGACAATGAACTCAGGTTACTCTGGAAGGTGGAATTTACCCAACAATTTGAAGAAGATAACTTTTTAAAGATATATTTCGAACACAATGTTAACTTTTTTACTTACTGTCTATTACAATTTTTCACGGCACGGCGTTGTCTGTGGTATAACCACAGTGATGCTGAAGTGTTTGCAAAGCTCCGGACATCGAGTGTCTGTGGTGGGGATCGGACGTGCTGTTGCCTTTTCCAAGGGATAATCTACGACCATGCCATGCTTGTCCTTCGTTTTGCCTTTATCTCAGTTATTTCGATTAAACTTACTACTCATATTTATGGATATGCATTTTCAATGATTTTTTTAGTTGTTTCCAAATCAGACAGTGACACTTGGCCGAATTAGAAATTTTTCTAATTTTTTCAACCGTTATTCCTGGGTGTCGGAATGCGATGTACAGTGGTGAGATTCATCCAACCTGCAGGGTCTCCCAGGCTGTGAAGAAGTCCGGCGTTTCCATCAGGAAGCCTAGCTAAGAGTAGACCAATGCCAGGATCCACCGCCGTCGTGGTATCAAACTAGTCGCTCCCTGTAATCCACAAGGATGGCGACTGCCTGCGGTGATGAGCACCTGGGCCAGACTTTTGCCAGGCTAACCTCGGTACTCGGAAGCCACAATGGCTAAGCCAGCAAAACTCCGGAAGATGGAGATTACACTCGGGCCCGCACAACCAGTGAGTACGGGCCGTTCAAGTGTCCGAGTTAGAAATTTTGACAACTGACAAAGTGTAGTCTAGTTATTTTTCTTATTCTCCAACATAGAAGGTTTCATAAACGTTTACTTCTATTTACCAGTAGCGGATAAGTACTGGAAGAACCTACTCCAGTACTGGAAAAATCTTTATCAAACCTTCTATGTTATTTCAACAGTTACTTTTTTTAAAATTGTCCACTGCTAAGTATAGCGAGGGCGCGTGTGGCGCAGTGGTCGTAGGCACCCTACAATACACATGGGATCGTTTCTCGCGCCCCTGGTCCACCAAGCCTTCCATCCCTCCGCGGTCACCTTACCAGTACCAGAGTTTTCTAGGAGGACAGCATCACTGGCTAAATACATCGGTAGGCCACCGCGATCTATTGTAAAGGTTATTTATGCATCCAATCACCTCCAAACGATGCTTAATGCATTTGAATGCATGGAGCCTCCCTTAGAGATTGGTCAACACCGAGAGCCGTATCTTTTTTCAGGTGCAGCGCGCAATGCTGCTTTGGTGAAAATGATGAACAATCCAAAGTTTTCATGACCATGTTCAAGTTCACTTTGAAAACATTGGAAAAGAACGTTGTAGGTTAGTTACGGCTGTGTACAATAATACATTTCCTAGCTCACTCTTTTCACATATTCACTCTTAAATTTGACACATGAATTCATGGGCTAAATTTTTTGGGTATTGTTTGAGATGCTCTCTTTCGTTAGTCTTCTATACTAGTAAACTTTCCATTTATTTTTCAATGGTAATAATAATTAATGATGATAATAATAGCAGTAATAATAAAGGATAAAGCTCTCGGCGTTGATGAATTCGTGAGGAACGCACTGCCTTTGAGGATCAGAGGGAGATTTGCCACCATGCGACTACTTCAATGCCAGGACGATTATGGATCATGGTAGTGGTTTACTCTAGCTGGATTTCCCTGTGGAAACCGTACTCCTAATCATGAGAGACCCTGGTGTGGGGATGAATCCCCTTGCTGTACATCGCAGCTCGACGCCGGTATAAAAATTTGCGATTGAAGGGACATGGTGTTATCTCAAGAAATATTGATGGATACAAAAGTTTAAAGAAGTTAACGAAGTTGCAAAAGAATATGGTTGCGCTTCAATTGTGACAATGGGCATCTAAAAGTGAAAATGAAAGACGGTTCTCGAAATCGAGAGAAAAAGTGTCTTTTAGTAACCGGATAACTCAATGTTCGCCGTTTACCAATCGCTCATCAAATGGAAGATTTTTCAAGTGTGAATGAGAACTCTTGCCAAATAAATTGAATGAAGAACAAGAAGACGACAGTATCAATATCAACTATGTTCTGCCTTACAAAACTGTCGCATTCGCCTCCATAGAGTGAGTGAGGTGTGACGAGAACTGACCCCTCTAGCAAAGCAATGGTGTTTAATGCATTAGTGAGGGCGAGATGATGTTCCTAAACTCTTCAAAATCGAAGTTTAACATAAGAGGTTACTGTGGCATATTCATGGCCTACGTGCGATCTGAGACACCGCAACATTCTAAACAATAAAGTTTTCTATTTTGATTTTGATTTTTGTTTGTCTTTTCATATTTTTATCTTCGCTTATATTTTTATCCTTTGTTTTTTATTTTATTTTTATTTTTTATTTTATTTCTATTTTTATTTTCTACTTTATTTTTTATTTATGTTTTTATTTTTATTCTTCTTTTCTTATTTTTATTTTTATTTTTTAAATTTTATATCTATTTAAACAGTTTTTACTTTTTTCCATATTTTCTAATTTTTATTTTTTTAAATATTTTTTGTAAGTTTTTGTAAAAAAAAAATAGAAATAAATATGATAATAAGATAATAAGAATAAAAAAGAAAGAATAAAATAATTAAAAATTAAAATAAAAGAATAAAAACAAAATAAAAATAAATAAAAAAAACAAGAATAAAAACAACGATAAAGGTAAAAATTTAAATAAAAAATAAAGATACAAATAAGTAAAAACTAACAAGATAAGAATAAAAGTGAAAATAAAAAAATAAAAAAAGTGAAAAGTGATTTAAAAAAAAAGTAAAAAAATTGAAATAAAAATAAACATAAAATTAAAAAACAGAAAAAATAAAACAAAAAAGTGGAAAAGTTTTAAAAAATAAAAATAAAAATTAGAAAACTAAAAGTAGAAATTAAATAAAAATATAAAAATAAAAATTCAAAAATAAGGATAAAAACAAAACAGGTTCCTAAACTCTTTTGGAAATCGAACTTTAACTTAAGAGGTTACCGTGGCATATTCATGGCCCACGTGCGATCTAAGGCACCGCAACTTTTTAAACCAAAAATTTTTGTTTTAATTTTGATTTTTTCCTTTATATTTTTATCTTTATTTTTTATATTTTTGATTTTATTTTTTTATTTTTTGTTTTTTATTTTATTATTGTTTATACCTTTTTTGTTTATATTTTTATTTTTATTTTTTGTATTTTTAATTTTGCTTTTTATTTTTTATTTAATTTTTTTTTATAAACTGCTCATTTTTATATTTTCTGTAAATTTTTACAAAAAATAAAATTAAATATTAAAAAAATAAAAAAGAGTTTATGTTTTTAAAACGTTTTTGCAATTTTTTAAAAAATAAGAACAAAAATAGGTATTAAAACATTGGAAATTAAAATAAAAATAAAAAGGAAAAAATAAAGAATAAAAATAAATAAAAATAAAAAAAGAATAAGGACAAAAATAAAAATAAAAGTATAAATAAAAAAAATAGAAATAAAAAATAAGAATAAAAATAAGTAAAAACTAACAAAATAAAAATAAAAATAAAAAAATAATAAAAGTGAAAAAAGATTTAAAAATAAAAAGTAAATAAATAAAAATAAAAATAAATCTAAAATCAAAAAAACAGAAAAAAATAAAACAAAAAAATAAAAAGTTCAAAAATAAAAATAAATATAAAAATAAAAAATTAAAAAAATAAAAAAACAAAACAAAAAAATAAAAACAAAAAATAAAAAAATGTAAAACTAAAAAATCGGTATGAAAAAAAGAAAAATAAAAAAAAAGAAATGAAAAAACGTAAGAAAAAAAACAACGAAATAATAAATAATGAAAAAAATAAAAAATAATAAATAAAATAAAAATTAAAAGTTAAATTAAAAAAATAAAAACGAAAATAAAACAAAAAAGATAAATAAAAACAAAGAAATTAAAAAAATAAAAAAATAAAAACGAAGACAAAAGCAAAGAAATAAAAAAAATAAAAATAAGAAACAAAAAGTAAAAATAAAAAAAGTAAAAAATAAAAAACTAAAAGTAAAAAAATCAACCCTTTAACCCCGGTGTGACTAATCAACATGTATTCTTCCTTGATGAGCTTACACGATGTTGATAAATATAATTATTTTCGGCTAACGTCTCGACGTCTTCGCCTTCATCAGAGCCGATGACTCGAGTCGATGGTCTACGCTTGTTATTCGTCTCGACGTGGCAGCTTCGTCTTCGTGTCAAGTAACACCTTCCTCAACGGAACACCTCCTCGGAAGAGGCATACTCATCATTGGTGATGCTCTTTTATACACGATGCTGATGGTTGATATAGCGATAATGTCCGGTAACAACATTTTGTATTCTTTCTTTGATGATCTTACGCGAGGTTGATAATGATGCTTATTTTCGGCTAACGTTTCGACGTCTTCGTCTTCCTCAGAGCCGATGATCCGAGTCGTTGGTCCTCGCTTGTTATTCGCCTCGAAGTGGCAGCTTCGCCTTCGTGTCGAGTTAGGTCTTCTTCAGTGGCTCTGAGGAAGACGAAGACGTCGAAACGTTAGCCGAAAATAAACATCACTATCAACCTCGCGTAAGCTCATCAAGAAAGAATACATATTGATCAGTGATACGGAGGTTCAGGGAAAGTCGGTTTCGAAATATTACTACGCTTTGTACTAGCTGATAACAACACCGGCTTCTGCACGATGTGCGCAATGATGTATGTCCGGAAGAAAAACAAGTTGTTATCACCGGACATTATCATTATATCGACCATCAGCATCGTGTATAAAAGGGCATAACTGAGTAAGGTTGCCTCATTCGAGGAGATGACTTACTGAAGAAGACCTAACTCGACACGAAGGCGAAGCTGCCACGTCGAGACGAATAACAAGCGAGGACCATCGACTCGGATCATCGGCTCTGAGGAAGACGAAGACGTCGAAACGTTAGCTGAAAGTAAACATTATAATCAGCCTCGTGTAAGCTCATCAAGAAAGATTACATATTGATTAGCCACACCAGAGTAAAAGGAAATTTGGTTTCGAAATTTCTTTCTTTATTTTTGCTTTTATTTTTTATTTTTGTTTCCATTTTTTATTTTTGATTTATTTTTATTTTTAGTTTTTTTTTAACTTTTTTATTTTTACCTTTTTTACTTCTTATTCTTTTTTTTTTGTTTTTTATTTTGTTGCTTCTATCTTTCTTTTGATTTTTTTATTTTTCTGTTTTTATTTTTAAAATTAATGAAAATAAAAACAAAACAAAAAAAATGAATAAAAATTTAAAAAATCAGAAAAGTAAAAATAAAAGATAAAATATAAAGAGAAGTAAAAATAAAAATAGAAATAAAAAATAAAACAAGTAAATAAAAAAATTTAATAAAAAAAAATAAAAATCGTATAAAGACAAAAAAATTTTAAAAAGTAAAGATAAAAACAAAACAAAAAAAGTAAAAAATAAAGAAAACTAAGAAATAAAAAAAAGTAAAAATAAAGCAATAAAAATAAAAATTAGGAAGCAAAAATGATAAACAAAAATAAAAATGAAAGAATGAAAACAAAAATTAGAAAAAAGTAAAAATTTTAAAAGAAAAAAATATAAAAAATAAAGGTGAAAAGAAAATAGAGACAAAGATGGAAATAAAAACTAAAAAAATCTAAAAAATAAATGCCTAAAAGTATAAAAACAAAAATAAAAAAACAAAAATAAAAACAAAAAATAAAACAGAAAAATAAAAATGATAAAAACAAAAAAATAAAAAAAACGAAAAAAATAAAATTAGGAAGTAAAAAAATAAAAATAAAAAACTAATAAATAAAAACTAAAAATAAAAAATAACTTAATTAACTGTAGATAAAAAGTAAATATAAAAACCAAAGATAAAAACATGACAAAAAATAAAGACAAAAAAGTTAAAAAAAAAAAGAATAGAAAACAAAAAAATAAGAGTAAAAACAGAATTTAAAAATAAAAATAAAAAGGAAAACAAAAAAATAAAAAAATTAAAATAGAGGTAAAAAATAAAAAAGTAGAAATAAAAATAACACAAAGAAAGATGGTAAAATTAAAAGAAAAAAATAATGATAAGGTGTAAGTAAAATAGAAGCAAAGATAAAAATAAAAGTAAAAGAATAAAAGAAAAATAGAAGTAAAATGCTGAAATTAAATATAAAAGGATAACGGTAGGATAAAAAAACCATAATAAAAATAAAAAATAAAACAAATAATATAAAAAAGAGTAAAAAAATAAAAACAAAAAAATAAAAAAGTTTTTAAAAAATAATAAAAAATAAAAACAAAAAAAATTTTAAAAAATAAAAATAAAAACGAAAACAAAAATAAAACTGAGAAAATAAAAACAAAACAAAAATAAAAGGGAAAAAACAAAATTAGAAGCTAAAAACAAAATAAAAATTAAAAACAGAAATGGAAAAGTAGAAGTGAAAAAATAAAAGCAGAGGTAAAAATAAAACCAAAATAAAAAATAGAAATAAAAATAGAGATAAAAGTAATAGATAGAAAGCCAACACCTACTAGCCACGTTTTATCATTGATCCTGAAAGGCCGTTAAGGTCCACTAAAATGTCTAGAAAAGAACAAAGTGCATTTTCAAATACTGAAAAATGCTTTCAAAAAAAAGCGAAATAGAGGTGCGTATTCCGTTCATTTCTGAAATGAAGCGTTATAGTTTTTGAGAGATTCGTGGCATTTCCACACTTCAGTAAAAAAAAGTCCCGTAGAACATAAAGAATTTGGTCAGTAGGCGTCGATAGTTACATTGTTTATTTTTGAACTAAAAGCTGAGTAAAGTGAACACAAGGGTGTTTAATCAGCCGCAATCCGATCACAAATCGCATCGAATTTGAGGTTTCACCTAGTAGGATCTCTGTGGATACATACACTCATGTGTGGTTGGTGGTTTGTACCATGAGAACTGATGCATGCAGGCCCACTGGTTTCGCTGTTCAATGAATGAGAATGAAACATATTGTTTTGCTTCAAATTTGCAGATCATTTTACTGCCCGCTGTACTGTTGCAATGTGTTGCACGCATTGTAAGTGTTGCTCTGTTACATCTTTACGTAGATGAGATCGTCTCGCCGCCAGAGGACATTGTGAATAAAGAAACGTTTACGACTGTCTCCGAGAAAGAAATCATACCTGTCAGGTAGTTCTGATCGAATTTCCTTCTATCTGAATGCATCTCGCAGATTGTTGTAGAAAGCATTCCGAGAAATATGAAAATGCGAATGGAAAAACGGCTGTGCCACATTTTTAGGATTTATTGTTAGTGCTACCCTTAATTTCACCTCGGGAGACTTTAGGAATGAATTTAGCCGCTGTACGTCGCAGCCTATCACCTATGAACACCTCTCAGCCACGTTGAGGCTCTAAGCCGTTGGGGGAACTTGTTTTATACAAATCAAATCCATCAAAGGTAACGGATCACCTCGAGAAGGCAGAATATAGTAAAAATTCGTTGTGATTATATGTCGAAAGTTGTGTTTCGTTTTGCTTCATCACGTGGGTTCTGTTGGTTTACTGTTACTGCAAACCTCAGACTGGAGCGAATGAACCTTCGTACGAAAAGTGTTTGTAAAGGAGAACCACTTATGAGGGATCTACAAATGCACATGTGTTCACATACAAGTAATAATGTGATTAATTAGCATATGTTATAAAGAGTAAGGACGAACACCAGCAGCGGTGAGGTACGTTCTACAACAGAGTGCAGCAGTAGTAAAATGAAAAAATTACGTTGTACATCGTTAGCTAATAAGAACCAAAAGCAGGTAGAAACGTGACTGAGTGCTAGAGCGTAATCGCCTCGCAAATTAGTGACATTCCCTAAATAGTGTTCACAATATAGGTGAAGTTAATTCTAAAGGGGATTGAAGCTATTTTATTGATCAAAAGGCGGTTCTTCAGTGGGCCGACAATGTTGCACTTTAGAAGGTTTCTGTGCTACGAAATTCCACGCATGCCTTGATCCTGCGGGACCACCTGATATGGGCGAAGCGCTTTTATAACATGGGAAAAGACTAGAAAAAGTTTCAAAAAGAATAATAAATGGTTAAAACAAAAGGCTTATGAGGACATGCAAAAGTAATGAGTATTCATAGAGACTGTCCTCCACACCAAAAGTGCTGAGAGTATTTGATTCATTTTATCTCCTACAATTTAAGAGGCGATCACAAGAAGAAATCGAAGAGCAAAAAAAACAGAAGCAGCAAAAAAGAACCCGAACAAGAGGTCGAGAAAGATTTCAGTGCCAGTAAAGTTTTTCTGCTATCCCGTTATCATATCAATGTCATGCTATTCTGTTGGAGAATGCAGAATGGCCAACATCTAAGAACCAATCTAGTGAGAAAACTAAATGACATAGGGTTTTAAACCTAAACCATAGACATGGCAAGCACGATTTCTTTTGTATCGGCGTAACAACCCTGAAAAAAATGCTAGAGCAACTGCGTCTTTTGCATGACAGCATGTTATAGCGCTACGCTTCTACGATGATCTAAAACGCTGTCGAATTTTGAGCAGTTGGTTCAAATCGTTATAATCAACACTTATTCAGAAAAAAAATCGTATGAAATCTGCGAATGATAATAATACGTCGACCAGGGGAGAGGATTTGAATGAACGACGGTCAGTAATTCACCATACAACGCTTATGATGTCTGGAGTGACATATTAGCAGGTATGAAAAAAAAGGCAAGAAACCCACAAAAGCCCATCAAAAATTTGGTCCATAGGGTACTGGAGCTTTACCGTTCCCAAGCTGTTTTACAAAATAGTTTCGGATGCAAGCGATCTTTCGATCTGGCTCCAGCTAGTTGCGATTTGCGTTATTGCTTGATTTTGACAATGGTATGGGAATAATATAGTTTAGCACATCTAATTATGAAGATAAAGCCAGCATTTCGCTCAACATTGTTCCATCCCTAAGAGATGTGAGATGTATTCGACTTTATAGCATCGTAGACGTGACTGAATGGCCAATGCAATGATCTGAATTTGCTTAACAATGTACCAAGTCGGTGTTTTTGATCCTCAAGGAAGGTCTGACGATACTGTGTCGATATCGGAGTAATGAAAGAGTTGATGAGCCTACGATACAGGTTAGAACAAACAACGATGAGTGTTGCATAGCGCTCCTAACCACCGCTTAACACGCGCCATTGTTACTCTAGGAGATATTTATTAAACCTTTATTAGTAAAGTTGGTCATTAAAAATTATTTATTCGATTTCCAGTGGTGTCAATCGGTATATGTAAAAAGAAAATTGAATGAGCAACACTTTTTTGTTTAGATATCACATTAGATAACAGCTATTTGTCATTTCCATCGTGCATAGAAGGGAGCTCCCAGTCTAGCACAAGTCTCCAACCAACTCCCAGTTGCCATTCTACCATGCTCCTTTATGCTTTTTACTTGTGAGAGTGCGAAGCAGGAATGACTCACGTTTCGATTGAGACTGGTAAAAAAGAAGGTAGTTATGAAAAGGAAAAATTTCAACTTTTGTCAACAATCGTATACTGAGCGGTGTCATTTGGAATGACGTAGCACCTCTCAGTTGCCGCTTTTTTTTTTAAAAAATATCCTTCAAATAAAAAATCAGCTTGTGTATCGGCGGTTGGATGTACTCCATAAATGAGACAGAGTCATCGTTGAAAAAACTTGCCGAACCGAAGCACAAGGAGTTTTTTTCCTAAAATCTTAATTGCGATAGTTGTAAAGATGCTTATTCTTAATCATTTAATCGGCTAGATCAATCGAATAATAATTAATTTTCATGATATGAAGCGGACTGGATGGAACTTCAATTGATCAGTGTCATTCGATTTTGAGGAATTTTAGTACTTGTGTGACGATAAAGGATAAAGATCTGGCCATTGATCAATCTTTGAGGGCTGCGCCACGCATTGGATTTCATTAAGCATCGTTGGAGGTGATTGAATGCATATCTGACCTTTACAATGACTCGTGGTGGCGTACCTATGCATCGAGCCGGCGCTGCTATCACCCAGACATGTCTACCACCAATTTGCCCACCCCGGAGTGATGGAAGGCTTGGTGAGCCACAGGAGCGAGGATCGATCCATGTGTGCGTTGGAAGGCGTCTCCGAGCACTGCGCTACACACACCCCTACAGGTGACAGGTGATACAGGTGATGTAAAGATGTGGAATTTAGCTTATCTAGTAACAGCAATATATTAAAGATCGGACGAAAATTTTTTTAATCGATGGGTGATTAGTATTTAACTCAGCTTTTCTGAGCCAATGGTAGGTGAACATCGGGCAAAAGTCGAAGATACACATTTATCATCAAAAAATCAAAATTTTTGTCTAAGCGACGAAAGTGGGGTGTGAAGTGGACAGAATTGTAGGATACTCGCTTTATTACTTTCTTGATAGCCATATCTTTCAGTGAGCAAAAGTCGTCATCAGATGAATTTCAATCGAATACATAGCACTCGTACGTTTAAACCTGCTTCACCGCAGATCAAAAAGAACCAACTTCTGCCTTCGCAACCATTTCCAAAGGCTTCTTCCTTGTAGTCTTTTGCACCTTCTTCACAAGATGCTGCACTATCTACCTCTCATCGGTTTGTGATGTTTTATCTGGGATTATTCTGATTATTAACTGTGTACAATGCTTGATACCAATTATGCCCATACGACACAACCGTGGACAAGCTGACATATGTTGACACAATGAAACATCCTCTCCATTTAGTGGTAAGAGAAATCGCAATCGAATAAGGATTTTTCGAGCTTTTTTAAAAACAATCGCAAGAACCACAAGCCTAGCAGAGTTAAAAGGCTGACCTTACGGGCGGGACTAACTGAATAGGAAGCATCTTGATGGTACATCTTGCAGTAACTGCCACGACCGACTTTCTATTAACCTCGGCATTGATCAAGTAATTTTTTTCGTATTTTTGTTGAGCAAACGCGAGGTGTTATTATTCTTTGTTCACGATTAAGCTGACGTTTCGGCGGATTTCGCCTTCCTCAGAGCCGCTTTCTATGAGGTTTCCACTAAGTTTAGTTTAGTTTAGCTTAGTAGAAACCTCATAGAAAGCGGCTCTGAGGAAGGCGAAATTCGCCGAAACGTCAGCTTAATCGTGAACAAAGAATAACAACACCACGCGTTTGCTCAACAAAAATACGAAGAAAATTAACTGAATAGGTTCCGTGTTCCCTCTTGGTTATTCTGAGTGATATTTGAATTATGAGTGTCTCTATGGTTTTTGAATGTTAGTGTAAATTTTTTACACCAAAAACCGCTCTCGACCTGGGTGCGAATAATCGAGTTTCACTAATCGTTTATCATCGAGATATTTCAGGATTCGATAGAAGCCGATTTGGACTATGTACAATATTTATCGTGTTAATGATTCTTGTGATTCTGCTTGTACCGCGTATTTACAAAAAAAAATAAATGTATGTATGTGTGAACTCTCAAGGATTTTTACTGCGGTTTTTTTGTTTATGCTCTGGTAGCTAAAAAAATCTGTGGAACACTGGACAGTGTTACTGGTACCAGCAGTGATGGGCCTTATAGTGCCGCAAGAGAGTTGATTCTTGGTTCAAAACAATCTGCAACGACTACTTTACCTTTGATTAAGCCCTCGTTAAGCGGGCTCTCTTCCTCATCTCCCCGACTTGACAAATTAATAAAAAATTTGTCTGAGAGGAAAGAATACTGTATTGATATAATATATCACTGGACTCTCGCCAATCACTTTATGGGCGAAATATGCATTTGAACCATCTATGTGATACTTAATGTAACAGAATAGGTGAGACATCATTAAGGCGTTTGTGACCGTTAAATGCTTTTATGGTTTATAATCGTAGGTTCTATTTTTTCTTCAAGACACCAACACTAAGGGAAAATTCCTCACAACATTACAGTGGTCGGTGCTATGTCAGTACCAAAGCAAAACTCGTTATTCGCACAAGCTATCACTTTTCGCAGCACAGAAACACTGACAGTAAAATCAATGAAATAGGGTGCATTGATCATACATACTAAAGATAAATGATAGTCGGCTTACAATGGTGATGACAGAAAGATTTGTGGTGAGTATAGACAGTATTTCCATTCCGATGGGAGATGGTTAGCCTCACACGAGAATACAAGTATGTTAGCGATGAGCAAAGCAAACGTATAAAACGGTTATTCTGATATGAAAAAAAGGGATATTCTGTGTGATTAAGACCACAATCACATCGCCTATAGTAAGGGTTATAACGGCTTTTTCCCATTGGAAATAGATCCCAATATGTGGGCGCTCTTGTAAATTTGAATTAAGGTATCACGTAAGTAATCAAAATGACCTCAGAACTGAGAGTGCTGTGGTTCTTCGAAAATCTGCTTAATTAAGTACTTAAATAGCACACTACCTCATAGGTCTTTCGGATTATGTTGTACATTCCTTTAAGAGAAGCGGTTAATTACAGCTTCGTGTTGCACAAGAAGCTCGCGGACGACTTCCATTGCAGAGTAATTCGAAATATTAAAGGATAAAGAATAAAGCTCTCAGCGTTGATCAGTCGCTGAGGGATGCGCCATGCATTCGACTTCATTAAATATCGTGGGAGGTGTTTGAATGCATAACTGGCCTTCACAATGACTCCCGGTGGCCTGCCAATGTATCGAGCCGATGCGGCTATCATCCCAAACAAGTCCGGTACGAAATTGTCGACCCCGGAGGGATGGAAGGCTCATGGGCACTGGGATCGGTTCCACGTGTCTGTTGCAGTGACGCTTCTAACTATTGCGCCACACGCTCCTTCTACTCACCCATAGATGTTTTTATATATAGGATCGTTGTTACTGATAGTCGTAAATGTCCGGTGATTACAACTTGTTTATTTCGGACAACCAATCCTGCAGAAGTCATTATATTATTAGTTGGCAAACAGTATAACAATGTTATTTTAAACCGACCGTCCGAAGTAAACAAGCTGCTGTCACCGGCCACCACGACTATCAACAACAACGATTCTCAACATGAGAGCATTTCCGGGTATGCTTCATTTGAGAGATGCTCCAAAAAAGAGTCGCATCGAGTCGAATTTTTTTTAGAAGAGGACCTCTCGATGCGACGGCGGTGACATTACTTGATGAAGACGAACGACTGTTGGCCATCGACTGGGATCACCGGTTCTGAAAGAGGACAAGATGTCGAAACTCTAGCCGAGAAAACCTCCTCATAAGCCTCGTGTTAAATTAACAATTTAGGGTATTGATTAATAATTCCGAAGTTAAATAATAACTGGGTTGAAAAACGAAACTTTGCGCTTACATAACACCTTTTGTGGTCAATCGATGACTAGTCAAACACAAATTTTATTCTGGGGCCGGTTCACCTTTTTTTAATCTTCTGGCTATCCTTCGACAATCATTAACTAACCAATATTGAATCTAATTAGCTATAGACTCCACTATCTTTCTAGGACTTTCCAATAGCATCGTGATCACATCTTGTTGGATGCAATGAGGAATAGGTTAAGATTTACATGTTCATCCTAGACAATGGAAAACCTGTTCCTGTTAGATAGAAAAATTTGTAGCGGACTTCTTCGGGAAAAGCTCCCTCTGATGCAGAGCTTTCAGCAAATGCTCATGGTAAGAACCTGGGAACGGTCTACTACAGATGTCCCAAAATTTCAAGAAGAATCGCTTTTCATTCATGAAGAACTACATTTTTTAAGTTGATGCTCAAAATCCGAGGATCTTCGTGGATGAAGGACAAGGAAGACAGGAAATTGAACAAATTAAGTACTGTTATTTTCCCAATATGCAAAGACGAGAGATAAATGGTTGCCTAGAGTCCCAATGTCAACCTGGGAGAAGCCTTCCTCAGGTTGTCACCATCACAGGCACTTTGTGGACCAGAGCGGTATTTTCCATCATGCAACTAGTTCGATATAAGGACGGCGGTGATTGTTTACTCCGAGCAGGACTTTCGGTTGAAAGCGGTGGTCTCCCTCCCAGCTTCGGAGACTCTTCCGGAGGGATGAACCTTTTCACTGCACATTACAGCCCGTCACCCAGAAAATCCCTCAACCGCGATGAGGCGGTAAACCATTGGAAGGAGAGCCATTGTGCAGAAGAAAAATATCTGAGCGACAACACACGATCGTTCATGGAGTAACCAGTCACTTACACTCACTTTTCGTCAGTGTTCTTCTTAAATGCTCCCAACGGTTTACCGCCTTATCGTGGCTGTGAGGTGTTACTGGGTGTTGGATTGCAATCTATTATTTTTATTTTTATTTTTTTATTTTTGTGTTTGTTTTTATTTTTATTTTTAGTTTTATTTATTTTTCTATTTTTATTTTTATTTTCAGTTTTATTTTTATTTTTTCATTTTTACTTTTTTTATTCTTATTTTTGTTTTCATTTCTTTATTTTTATTTGTTTCATTTTTGTTTTTATTTTTGTTTATTTTTTTCTCTTTTTATTTCTACTTATTTGTTATTTTTTTTATTTTTATTTCTGTTCATTTATTATTTTTTTTTTATTTTTATTTTTACATTTATTTTTGTTTTCTATTTTTCTTTTTATTGTTGTTGTTGTTGGTCGATGGCTGACCTTTGGCAATTTCTCCTTCCACAGAACCGTGCTGTGACGAGTGGAAATCTGCTATGTAATTATGTATTGTTTTATCTACCGTGGTTATGAAAGTGTTTGGCTGAGAGGTTTGAGCGTCAATTCGACTTTTCCAGCTCCTGTAGAAAGCGAAGCATCCGAAACATCGGCCAGTACTGTATTGAATAAATTTCGATGTTAACAACCTCATGTCGGGTCATCGAGAAAACTGTGAAATGGTTGGAGCTCTTTAAGCCAAAAAATCAATTGAGGCGGAAAAAACTGACACGAAAACTGCACATCTAAATATTACTGCTTCAGTTGGATGCTCGTCTAATTCTATTCATAAGCTTACACAAGGTTTAAAAAGTTTATGTTGGCTAACTCCTCGTCGCTTTACCTTCTTCAGAGTCTGCGTAATTCGAGCCGATTGTTCACAATCGTGCTTTTCAGCCACGTTTGCAAATCTATCACTCATTTCAACAGTAGTTCTATTAATTGAGGTGGTTGGATTCATCTCAAGATATTTGCTT
Organism: Angiostrongylus costaricensis; assembly: GCA_900624975.1. Taxonomy (NCBI): domain Eukaryota; kingdom Metazoa; phylum Nematoda; class Chromadorea; order Rhabditida; family Metastrongylidae; genus Angiostrongylus; species Angiostrongylus costaricensis. The sequence continues at coordinate 33,829 of UYYA01004854.1, read as the reverse complement.
GGTGGTGAAGCTCAATATAGCTGCTACAGATCAACTTGACATTAGTGGTAGAAAATAAAAATAATCGGTGACGGTTTTTTGTTACTTGTCGATCCGTTAGCAGTCGATGGCACATCATCTCATTTGCACGACAATAGGTTCCCTACCACTTAGTGTCGGGAGAGTACTTCCTCATTACCCGCCTTTCGGCTGTTTTCCTTCAATGCATTTCAACGTTTTCACGACGACTTAGAAGTATACAGCGAAAACGCCTTGAAATGTGTTGCAGATTGAACCTACGAAGCATTATGAGCGCTTTAATATTCAAATGAGAGAATAGACCTAGTACCTTTGCTATGAAATGGTGTATTAAGTATGTTGTAATACCTTTTTATTTTCTGCCTACTATAATTTCGCGGCAGGGTACAAAGCGAAATACAGGATGGGTGATTGCTGTGGCAAAGATCGATAGAAATAGCTGAGAGACAGGCGAAACGAAGGACCCGCATGGTGTGGTGGTGAACGCGTTACTCCCCGGAAAGGACAATAGCGTGTTCGTTCCCCACCATAGACACCTGCGGTCCAGAGTTTTGCAAATATCTCAGCAACGTTGTGGTTGTATTTCGCTTAGCATGTTGTAATATTTTTTTAACTCTTCCAAACAGACTTTTATTCAACCTCGGCACGAAAAATCGGTATTTCCCTAAGATGATTGCCAGGATTGGATGTTTGCCCTTGTCTGCCAGGCCCAGACAGAACAGTTACAGTGTCCAGGAAGTCAGTGATGAAAAGATTCGCGACTATTACCCGATTCTCTTCAGCAGCCACGTCCTCTTGCCCGTCGTACGAAATAAGAGAGGAGGGATATAATGTTCCAGCGCTTCCACCTTCCAAAATCCGACGTGTTATTTCGTCGGCGACGATTCGAACAACATCTCGTTCGGAGTTGATGAGAACAGAATACCAAAAGAATCTTTCACTAGTTCTCATAAACACACTTAAACACATAGTTGGGATATTCACACGTTATCTGCCGGAATGTATGATTCCTATTCAACAGAATACCAGTTAGACCATACTGTTTTTCAAGAAAGGTGACCCCCACGATATCGGCAACTACCGCTCAATGTGCTTGTTGACAGCCCTCTACAAACTTTTCACTCGAGTCATCCTGAACAAGACTGACAGAACACTGGACGAAGGACAGCCATGTGAGCACAGGGTGTCGACAAGGATTCAGTACGAGGGACCACATCCACAGGATAACAAGACTCATTGAAGTGTGGCGAGAATACAGAGGCCACTGTGTCTCACTTTTATCGATTTAAGGAAAGCTTTTTACTCAGCTGAGATAGAGGCAGTCATGGAAGCCCTTGACAGCCAAGGCTACTCAATATCTAAAAAATCATAGTGGGCTGAATAAAAAATTCGCAGCGAAAATTTTACCATTTTGTAACGATAATAACGTCCACGTAAAAAGAGCGGTTAGGTAAGGCGATATCATCTCTCCAAAATTATTTTTCGCCACCTTCGAGAACGCTATTCGAACATTAGAATAAGACAACATGGGAGTGAAAATCAATTGTCAGCAATTACACTACGTTCGCTTTGGTGGCGATGTCGCTCTTATGACACCAAACGTTAGTAGGACTAAACGAGGGATTGCCGACTTTGATAATGCTTGTGAAAGGATTGATCATCTGCTGAATCTCTTGAAAACGATGCTCATGAGAAAGGACTGGTTTCGCATGCCCAATCACGTCCAACAGATTGAAAAACTCTGGAAGCCCCAGCTACGTTTATCTAGGTCGGGAAATTAATATAATGAACCATTTAGTTCCAGAGTTGAGCAGAAGGAAACGAGCGGTTTGGGAAGCTTTCGAGAGCATTCATGATGTAGTGAAGAGAATAAAGAACACCCGACTTCGCACACATCTCTCCGACTTCACGATTCTTCCGGCCTTAACGTATGCATCAGACTCCTGTTCGCGATTTAAGCATGATGAAACATTACTAAGCGTTATTGAACGCGCTGTAGAAAGGACGATGCTAGAACCCTCCCGTACCACGCAAATGATGGAAGGGATCCGATGTCCCGATCTAGGTCAACGATGAAAAGCCAAAGACGTTGTCCTTTGCACTAAACTGCAGAACATAAAGCTGGTAGGACACGTATTGTGTCCGAATGGCAACCGATGGAGAAGACTCCTTATTGACTCGATTGCTTGCGAAGTTAAACGTACTACAAGAAGACCACCAACCCAATCGTCAGAGTTCTTCACGAAAACCCTAGAAGAAAGTCGTGTTGCTCAATGGGTCCTTATGGGAACCAGAAGCAGAACCTACAAGGCTATTCTTGCACGCGACAGGGAGAAAACGGTAGGCTTTATAGTGTTCACTTGAGTCCATCAACGTTCACCCAGAAGACAGGTGATACAGATGATATGAGGTTGCTTCAAAACACTAGAAAAACCTAAGATTCGAAAGGTGCTGCGCTCCAACGGACTCGATTCGATATATCTAAGAAGACGTGCATAGCAAGGACGAAAGACTGTGGACACCTGGATCACCACCTCTGAAGAAAACGAAACGTCAAAACGTTAGCCGAGCAAATATTTGCTAACAAACTTGCGCATGCTTAAGGATATAGGAGGATAGTTTTTTAGTTCCCTCACTTGCTTGCGGTTGTTTTTCTCATGATTTCTTTCTCCAACTTTCTCAATTCATTTTTTTTTCTCATTTCACAAACGCTCTTTTTAACATGAAGGAAACAACAATTTTCAGAACAACTAGAATAGAAGAGAAGTAGTTTGATCAGTGAGCACGCCACAGTTTAAATTTTATAGATAGTGAAAAACTGAAAACGGCTATCAATCCTACACAACGCCCTCCTCGAGGGCGTTAGAAAAAGCTGCTATCACACGTCGAAACACATCAGTGTAGTGCAAAACACTTCAAAACCTTAAAATAATTTCTCAAGTCCTCCTTAGAAATCCTCAGTACTTGATGCAAGGCATATGTAACTTGAAATCAATTCATAAGGCTTAGTTAATTGCAAATTAACCTGCAAATATTATTTAAAAGTGTTCATAAGCGAAGGATCAAATCTAACTAACACATTACCAGTTATTTAGAATGAATTCGACGGCATAAAAAAAGGATGATCAGTTCAATCATATTTCATGGTGTGTGCCTTTCCTGTGAGCGCTTTCACAGTAGATGTTATAAAAACAATCGAGGTAAGAAATGCGACACTGATGATGAGATTTGCAGGCGAATTCCAGGCACTTGGCTTGCAATCCAGATTTGCTGCGTCACACAGATTCCAAACTACCATGTTGATGCATAAGTGAAAAAACTGGAACGAAAAGAGAAAATAAAACAGGGATCGGATTAATCGTTTGGCGCAGATCAAACCCTAAAGGATGTGCCGTGCGCTCGACTTCATCAAGCATAGTAGAGGTATTCAATCCGTAACTGGTTTACACAATGACTGGCGGTGGCCCACCGAACTATAAAGTTGGTGTGTCTATGCTCTGGAGCAGGTTTGGCACCAGTTTGTTGACCCGGGAGGGATGGAAGGTTGAGTGAGAGCGGGCTGGCTCAAAATCAAATCAGCGATTAACCCAGAATGTATTGCAAGGCATCTCTAACCAAGGTGCTTAAAATGTACTAGTCCAGACCATTGTCAGATGCTAAAATCGCCAACAAACCTGATGTCCGTAACCAAAAATGTCGAAAACACCGGGTGCAAATCGTTCAGGTACCTCAGCTCCCATAAAAACTCCGCTCATCAACAGCCAACTGAAGGCTTTTGTGTGAAGGATGAGTGAGCTATCATTAGACGAGTTTTCATTCTGAAGCTCATTCTACGATAAAAATCATGAACCATAAATCACGATGGCCGAAAAGATTAAATATGAAGAACTCAAATAAAAGGCTCCATCGAAACAAAACTATAGAAATAGCACTTAAGTTAGGCCCTGTGCAGGATGCAATTAGTTACCAGGTTTATCTTAGTAATAGACATTTCAAAAGACGGTTGGCAACATATCGATTGGTGAAGCCTGATGGAAGACAACCTATGGTGGCGACATAGGTGCTTACTTCTGTTTCCATCTCATTTAAGACCGTTTGTTGTTCTTTTTTCATCCTCAGTTATTCGTAACACCTTTTCGTTTTGGTCCTAGTAACCTTCAACAAATTCGTGTTCCAATGGTGACATTTAAGGATCCGGTTCATAAATGAGCATTGCCCAAATCATAAAAAAATTAAGAAAAATTAAAAATTAAAAACGCACCAAATACCGATGAATAAGCGGTACGTATACCCAGATGGCAAGCAACAGACTAGTGGCCATTCTGAATCCAAGTCGCCATCTCCATGTCGGTTGACTAACTAACATATAGCAGTTGGTGAAGAACTGTACCACGAGTCCTACCAGCATTAGCGACAGCAGAAAAGCCTAAAATTTTATTCGACGAGGATGCGATACATTCACGATTATAAAGCACGTAAACCCACTACGTGTAGTTTTACTCTTGGAGAGTTTATTAGTTAGAACTTGTAGTAAAAAAAAAAACGAAATCTGTACTCTCCGTCATTACGACTATCCCAATTCTGCTCGCATAGTTTACCACTTTGGGGTTACCAGAAGACAACCCCCTTACCACGGAAAATATCGTTCAGGGCACACTTTTATGCGAAGATATTTCCCAGCACCCTATAAAACCTCTTTAATTCACGGAAACCAGCGTGAATAGAAAGCCACTTATTACGTCGCTGCTTTTTATTCCTCCAAATAAAGGATTTCTTTGTATTTTAGTGTTCAGTCGTTGCTTACCCAAAGTAGATCATTATGCATCGCAAGATGAGGTAGCCACATGAATCTAGGCGTCAGCCCCTAAGTATTAAAATATGCATCATTTCTTTTACTGGAGCATTTTATGAAACTACACGTATCGTTACGGGACTTGACACAATATGAAGCAAGATGTTTTGTGACACACTTTGGTTATAGAATAATTAAATAAAATATTGAAATAGTTGTCAATCCAGAAAAGACTCTTTTTATCTTACTTAATCTTATTGTTACTCCTTGTACCATTCGATTCTTACGACAGTAGTTCATCAATTCGTGAGCGAAGTTCACAAAACAGCCGGTATTAGATCACTCACCAACTGGCCTAGTAGAGACATATCCAAAGCACAGCTGAACCGCTGTAGACCGATGGTACAACCAAACAGGGAGATACCGGAAAAATCGACAAGGAACCAAAAGACATGGTCTTGCAAAGATCGCGAGTGCTAGAATACTTTAAATTTTAAAGCATTGTTTCCATTATTTTTGACGCGTTCCAGCGTTATTGACTATATTAATCGTAACAAGCTATTAATTAGTGATACACAGATGACTAGACGCAAAGGTATTATTTTTCGGCCTCAGCTTTACAAAAGGAAAAGGTTCGACATTTCAATCGGAAGTCCAGCAAACAAGTGCGAGGAATCACTGTAGCACTGGAATTCCTGAGCAAAGAAATGTCTGTGATGATGGCTTGAAAACGTCCAAACACGGTTATCTCGGAATTCGCAAAAAAATTTCACTTTGCAGGTTGGCAACGTAGTAGATGGGTGGAAATTATATTAAAGGATAAAATGAAACTTTCCGCATTGATCAAACCCTGAGGCCCATATTTTGCAAATATCTCAGCATCATTGCTGTTATATTCCACATCATACTCTGCCATGAAAAAATAATGCTATGCAGCAAATAAAAAAGTTGAGCACTGTCACTGTGATTGCTGTTCTTAAAGCTCTTAAGATACGTCAAATATCAACTACATTCATAAAGAATGGTGAGGTTTGGAAAGCAACTATGAAAAGAGCGTTCTGACGACGAATATATTGCAATCTTAGATACAAAACTAAAATCACCAGACAAAAGCAAATAGATGAAAAAAATAGCTACTAAAACCTTCTCCCCACCGTTACAAAGTATCTGAGAAGAGATGTAGAGAAGTGGAAAAATAACTGCTGTATTATAGAGAGACATTTAATGGACTAAATCAGTGCTGGAACTAGTTCTAGTGCAGCAATGATTATTACTTTTTCTTCACCGGCCTCATGGTCTTAATTGAAGTTAGAATATAAATCAGATCATGCATTATTATGTTCATATTCGTTAGAACCAATTCTACCTAGACGCTCTTTGTTTTACCTTCACTGATTTCAAACCAGCTTTGCTGTTCAACATTACTTTCGTGTCTTGTTTCGTCTCACATGAAGAAACACAAACCAATAGGTGTGCTAGACTGGATGCAAGCAACAACATCGCAACACCAGTGTAAAGCACCAGATTCGGAAGTCGTGGTGTAGAGGACAAAAGTTCCGGAATGACATAGAAGGAAACCAAACATACAAACGGTACGAAATGTGACCAGACGTTGATCTATAAACACTAAAATTCTGTCGCTCGATTATTCTGTTTCAATTTGATATTTGCATACTTACTTAACAGCTTTTCGAATCATACTGGCAAAAGCCACGGATCTCCTTCATATGAGGGATCCTGATGTCCGGTTAGTCGCAAGGCTACGTAGCGTGACGCAGGTGCCGTATAGAAGGTTAATCGCGAAACAAAAGCGACGATGCTTCGCTGAGACGCAGTTGTATTCAGGGGATGGACTCCTGCTTCTGCTGCGCTGATTTCGCATATACTTTCTGTATTTACTGGGCGTATTCATGCATGCATGTGTGGGTGCGTTCTCGCTTATGCGGATTGTATTCTACGAGTCAATTCGGCCAAAAGCCTGCAATCAAGTGACTGGGAAGTATATCGGAGGCGGTTAGGAGTCGCCTCCAACAAGTAAGCTCTATGTCCACTCTTAGAGAGCCTGGCAAGCTACCCGTGAGTATACCTAGCCCCACATTCAAAGTCCAACAAGATATGCGAGGGTATTAAAAATGCTAAATACAGTAAAAAAAAAAAGACGGACGTCATTCCGCTGACCTCAAAAGAGCCCCAATTCGGCAGCGTTGGGTAGGACGAGTACGGGGAGCCTGCTAAAATCTCAGGAAAAATGGAAGCTGCCTGAATTTCAAAGGACTATGGTGACGATCTGTACCTACAATGCACGTACGCTTGCATCCAAGTCTACTATAGAAGACTTGCCCCTGCAAGCAAGAAGGATAAAGTGCGACGTCATCGGCCTGGCCGAGACGAGAAGACGCCAGCCATTCAACGCCGTCTATGATACCAGAGAAGAAGTGTTTCCCGGAACATGCGACAGTAGAGGAGTCGGCGACGGCGGCGTTCTCGACAACACGAATTTGTCATTGAACATTGATTCATTCGAACAACTTACAAACCGAATCGGACGTCTACGATTACAAGATGCAGATCAATAGACTCACAATTTACGTCGTTTACGCGCTCCCATCAAACTGTGACGAAAAAGAAGTCGAAGCGTTCTATATGGACTTGCAGAAATTGTGCAGAAAAGACCATACAATTTTCAAAGTCATTATTGGATATTTCAACGCCAAGATTGGACCAAGAACGCCTAAGGAAAGTCACATTGGAACCCATCGATTATGGAACGAGCAGGGTAAGCGGCTGTCTGAGTTTATCATGGCGACCAAGTCCATGGTAACTCTCAATTCCAGAAACCCCACCCTCAACGCTGGACGTGGGAATCTTTCAATGGAGAGTACCATAGCGAAATAGACCACATCATAACAAAAAGAAGGTTTTACCTAACCGATGTCGCTGTTATCCCAAAAATTTTCGCGGGATCAGACCATAGTCTCCTTCCTACAAGATTCTACTTCTCGCGGAAAAGAGGAAAAGCCGCTAAATTTAAAAAACGAACTTCCAAAACCACCATTAACTGGGACTTATTGAATTCAGTGGTCTACTGCTAGGATGATGCCGATCTCGACAACATCCACGAAGAATGCGATCGGCTCATTGAACATCTTCACATTAGCACTATGAAAGCTGAAAGTACGAAAGTCACCAAGAGCCATATATCTCCAAAAACACTCCAGCTGATACGCCAGTGTGGAATCGCATGAGTTACAGGCAACCGCGAACTAACGAACGCTCGAGCTTGCAAAACAGTGCAGATAGGAGATAAAAGAAGATCTTAAGAGAGAAAAGCAGCAGTAATGGTCGATACTGCATAGGCTAGAAAAAGCACTCGCAATGCCTACCGACGCTTCGGCATTTACAAAACCAAGATTATTGCTCTTCGATGCCCAGACGGAACAGTCACACCGTCTAGAAAAGCAATGGAGAAAATCAGTCACGAATACTACTCAGATCTCTTCGATGGAAACGTCCACTTTCCGTCATACGAAATAAAGGAGGGTGGGTATTACCTGAAAAACATCCCGCCAGCCCTCGTAAACGCACTAGCTCGGCCCTTCAAACGTTACCTGTCTGTATGCAAAGTTCCTACACCGTCGAAGATCGGCAGGGCCGTGTTCTTGCTCAAGAAGGGTGACCTACACGATATCGGCAACTATCGCCCAATTTGCTTGCCGTCTGTCGTCTACAAAATTTGCACTCGGGTCATCATCCTAGACAGCAGGATCGACAGAACACTCGACGATGGACAGCCATGTGAGAAAGCAGAGTTTCGAAGTGATTTAGTACGATGGAGCACATTCACCTGATAACAAGACTCATTGAAAAATCGCGAAAGTACAAAAGGCCGGTCTGCCTCACTTTGACTGGTTTAGAAAGGCCTTTGATTCAATTGACATCAGTCATGGAAGCCCTTGATAGTCAAGGAGTCCTTATTTAGTACCTGATTTTACAACGAAAACGTTACCATTTTACAACGGTATTAACATTGACGTCAAAAGAGGAGCTAAGTGAGGCGACACGATTTCGCCGAAATTATTTACCGCCACCCTCTAGAACGTCATGCGAACATTGAAATGGGATAATGTGAGAGTGAAAATCAATGGTAGGAAGTTACACCATCTTCGCTTTGCTGATGACATCTTATAGCACTAAACATTAGCTAAGCGAAACGTACGTTTGCCGACTTTGTTAGAGCTTGTGGAAAGATTGATTTTCGACAAAACCTCACAAAAAGGATGTTCGTGAGGAACGGATTGGTTTCGCATGCCCATTCAGGCTCAACGGAACGAATATCTCCGAATGTTCCAGCTACGTCTGTCTCACTCACTCACTCACTGTAGTCCCGTTGAGCGTTGAGTGACTCGAGCGGGCGCCAGTAAATCTTCCATTTTCCCTTGTCGCGTGCAAGAGTAGCCCAGTGGGTTCTGCTCGTTCCAGGGACTAGTGGAGCATCATATCTTTCTTCAAGGCTTTTCGTGGAGAGCTCTGACCATCGGGTCAGTGATCTTCTTGCAGCACGTTTGACATCCGGGAAATCCAGTCACTAACGGCTCTTGCCAATCTGTTGTCGTTCATACGGATTACGCGTCTGGCCCACCTTATCTTCGACTGTTTGACATACAAAACCGCATCTTTGATTTTTGATCATTGACGCAGATCGGAGCTTCGGATCCCATCTCTTACTTGTGTGGAACGGGATACTCCTAGCATCGTCCATTCGTCTGCGCGTTCGACAACGTTGAGTGATTTTTCATCTTCCTTAAGCAGCGACTAGGTTTCTGACGCATTCGTCAGGCCAGGAGGTACCGTTGAGTCGGAAAGGTAGACACGAAGTCGCGTATTCCTTGTTCTCTTCACTACATCCTCGATGCTTTTGAAAGCTTCCCAAGCCGCTCGTTTTCTTCTGCTCAGCTCTGCAGCTAGGTCGTTCATCATGTTGATTTCCCGACCTAGATAGACATAACTGGAGCATTAGGAGAAACTCGTTCCTTTGAGCGTGAATGGGGCATGCGAAATCAATCCGTTCTTAACATCGTTTTTGTGAAATTTAGTCGAAGACCAATCTTTCCACAGGCTTTATCAAAGTCGTCAAGCATACGTTTGGCCTGGCTAATGTTTGATGTTATAAGAACGATGTCATCAGCAAAGCGATGATGGTCAAATTTTGCATGACTTTCTGGAGGGTGGCGGTAAATAGTTTTGACGAGATGGTATCGCCTTGTCTAACTCCTCTTTTGACGTCAATTTTAATGTCGTTGTAGAATGGTGATACTTTAGTTGTTAAATTTTTGTTCAGCTCACGAAGAATTTTTATGTACTGAGCAGGGACTCGTTGAATATCAAGGGCTTTTCAAGACTGCTCCAATCTCAAATGAATCAAAGGCCTCTGTAAATCGATGAAAGTGAGATAGAGCGGTCGTTTGTACTCTCGCGATACCTCAATGAGCAAGGAGCCGTGTTATCGCGTGGATGTGGTCCATCGTACTAAACGCTTTTCGAAACCCTGCTTGTTCACATGGCTGTTCTTCGTCCAGTGTTCTCTCAATCCTGTTTAGGATGACTCCAGTGAAAAGTTTGAAGACGACAGACACTAAGCAAATTGGGCTATAGTTGCCGATATCGTGTAAATCACCTTTCTTGAGCAGTAGAACGGTCTTACTGGTCTTCCATTCAGTAGTTACCTAGCATTCGAACAGGTAATGTGTGAAGAATCAAGCCAGTGTGTTTACGAAGACTGGCGGCGGAAGGTACTTCAGGTGTTCTGGTCTTATCCTATCCGGACGTGGTGCTGTTCGATTGCTCACCGACGAAATGGCATGTCAGATTTCGGAAGGGCGAACCGGCGGTACAACATATCCATCCTTTTTTATTTCATATAACGAAAGGTAGACGTTGCTGTCGAAGATATCCGAGTAGTATTCGTAAATGACTTTCTCCATTGCTTTTCTGGACGCTGTTACTGTTCGTCTGGGTGCCGGAGTGCAATCATCTTGGTCTTGTAATTGGCGAAGCTTTGGTGGGCTTTGAGAATGCTTTTCCCAGCCTCTGTGGCTTCGGCCATTATTGCTGCTCTTCTCTCTAAGATCTTCTCTTATCGCCTCTCTGCACTGCTTTGCAAGTTCGGACCTTAGTTCGCGGTTGCCTGCACCAAGTGCGATTCCACGCTGGCGTATCAGCTGGAGTGTTTCTGGAGATAACCGTCTCTTGGTAACTTTCGAACTGTCAGTTTTCATAGAGCTAACGTGAAGATGTTGAATAAGCCAATCGTATTCTTCGTCGATGTTATCGACAACGGCATCTTCCCAACAGCCGACTAATGAATTTAATAAGTCCCAGTTTACGGTGGTTCTGGGACTTCGGTTTTTGAAATTAGCGTCTTTCTCCCCTTTCCGCGAAAAATAGAATCTTGTACGAAGGAGGCAATGGTCTGATTCCGTGTAGAATTTTGGAACAACAGCGACATCAGTTAGGCAAAACCTTCTATTTACTATGATGTGGTCTATTTCGCTATGGTACTTTCCATTGGGAGACTCCCACGTCCAGCGCCGAGGGTGGGACTTCTGAAATTGTGAGTTACCATGGATTATCTTGTTCGCCATGATAAACTCAGATAGCTGCTCACCCTGTTCGTTCCATTCTAATCCGTGGGTCCCAATGTGACGTCCTCCAGACGTTCTTCTCGGTCCAGTCTTGGCGTTGAAATCTCCATTGATTTCCTTGAAGAATGTGTGGTCTGTAGAACTTCCCCAAGTCCGTATAGAACGCTTCGACTTCTTCGTCAGAGTTTGATGTCGGCGCGTAAACGACGAAGATTGTTAAGGGTGGAATTGATCCACGCCTATTTTAATCGTAAACGTCCGATTCGGCTTTTAAGTTATTCGAATGAATCAATGTTCATGGAAAAACTCGTGTTGTCGAGAATGCCGACGTCGCCGACTCCTTTACTGTCGCATGTTCCGGGAAACACTTCTTTTCCAATGGCATAAACGGCGTTGAAAGGCTGGTGCCTTCTCGTTTCGGCCAGACCGATGACATCGTACCTTATCCTTCTTGCTCGCATAAGCGAGTCTTCTATCGAGGACTCGGATGCAAATGTACGTGCATTGTAGGTACAGATCGTCACCATAGTTCTTCGTGATCCAGGTAGCTTCCATTTGTCTTGAGCCGAATTGGGGCTCTTTTGAGGTCAGCGGAATGACGCCCGTTTTTTTTACTGTGTTTAGCATTTTTGATACCTACGTTTAGCTTGCTGGGCTCTGAACGTGGAGACTGGGTATACTCACGGATAGCTTGCCAAGCTCTCCCAGACTGGACATGGAGCTTATTTGTTAGAGGCAGCTCTTAACTATCTTTGATATACTTCCCTGTCACTTGATTGAAAGCTTTTCGACGAATTGACTCGTAGAATACAATCCGCATAAGCAAGAACGCACCCACACACGCATGCATAAATACGCCTAGCAAATACAGAAAGTATGTTCCAAATCAGCGCAGCAGAAACAGGGAGTCCATTTCCCTGGTTCCACCTGCGTCTCAGTGAAGCAAAGGTCGTTTTTGGTCTGCGTTTAACCCCCTATCCGCAACCTGGAAACACGCTACGTGGCTTCGCAACGAACCGGCTCGAGATCCTTCGTATGAGGAAGATCCATGGATGTCTGTCTAGGTCGGGAAATCAACATGTTAAACGACTTAGTTTTAGCGCTGGGCAGAATGAAACGAACGGTTTGGGGAGCTTTCAAGAGCGTCGGGGATGTAGTAAAGAGAACAAAGAACACCAGACTCCGTGCCCACCTTTTCGACTCAACAGTACTCCCTGCTCTAGCTCTAACGTATGCGTCAGAAACCTGGTCGCTGCGTAAGCAGGATGAAATATGACTCAGAGTTATCGAACGTGCAGTCGAAAGGACGATGCTAGGAGTATCCCTTTCCACAGAAGTAAGAGGTGGGATCCGAAGCTCAGATCTGCGTTAACGATCAAAAACAAAAATGCCGTTCTGTACGCCAAAGAGTCGAAGATAAGGTGGGCCGGACACGTAATGCGTACGAATGACAACCGATAGACAAAAACTGTTAGTGACTGGATTTCTCGGTGTGTCGAACGTACTGCATGGAGACCACTGACCCGATGGTCAGAGTTCTTCACGAAGAGCCTGGAAGAAAGGCATGTTGCCCGACGAGTACCTTGAGCGAGCAGAACCCACTAGGCTACTCTTGCACGGGACAAGGGAAAATGGAAGATTTACTGGCGCCTGCTCGGGTCACTTGAGGAACAACAGGGACTACAGGTGATACAGGTGGTACTGGCAAAGGGATTTTTTTCTGCGGCCTACTTCGGGATACTTATCTCTACCACAGTAATGCTAATGAAGAAATCGACATTTCTGTTTAGAAATCTAGTTAAACGGTCAATCACTGACAGAAATGCACGTTATGTTGAAGAAATCCTAGTCCCAACATAGGAAAACACCCTTCGATAAACACGATATGCCAAGTACTGACGTTGATTACGACGTACGAACGCCATTCCGTGGACGCCTCGAAACTTCGAGGAGTGCTCTTTGATTATGTGTTCAGAAGAGCAACCAGCATTCGTGTTTATAGTAGCATTTAATGGATGCATTATGGAGTGCTGGTGATGTGTCGTAGAGCTTAGTCTTTCCTCTCAAGAAATGGACCAAGGCAAACGTCGTACAAGTCAAAAAGAAAAAATAGCGCATTACACTCGTTTCTAGTGAAGAGATACTTAAGCGAATAGTGAACTGCGGAAAGTATTCACCTATTTTTCAGTTCACTGCTTCTAAAATCCCAAGTTTACCACCTCTTTTGTGATTTTAAAAAGGAAAATATCCATAAAATACTTAGCAATTATTTTTTTAGAACTGTGTAATCATTAGCATAAAAGTCATAATATATTGATACATTAAAAAATTCTTCACGCTTAAAGTCAAATACAGAAATAAAAAAGATGAAGCTCTCGACGCTGACCAATCCCTGAGCGATGCGCCTTACATTCGACTCCATTAGGCATCGGTTGGAGGTGATTGAATGCATATCTGGCCTTTATAATGACTTGGTAGTCTAGCGATCTACAGTGGTGCTATCCTCCAAGACAAGTCTGGTACCAATTTTCCGACCTCGGAAGGATGGATGGCTTGGTGGGCCATGGGTGCGGGGATTGATTCCACGTATGTGTTGCAGGACGCCTAAGACTACTGCGCCACACGCACCCCTAAATAAAAACAATAGAAGTGTCAATAAAATAAGGAATATAGATGTCTAAAAATACGAAGATTTGAGCAAATAATCCGTGAGATAAGTGGTAAATATGATAAATCAGCAATTTGCAAGCAGTAGGAAGATTATCACTGTAATAACATTTTAATTACCAAAATCATTTGCTGATCTAGTCACTAAGCTACTGGAAAAATAGATTGCTGTTAAGTGAAGTTTATCATGAATAGTCGATTCTAAATGGATTTCACTGACATTCATTTATGAGCAATTCCTAGATGACTTGTTGCTAATCTCTGATTACATCAACGAGTTTAAAAGGTTAGAAAAGGATAAAAATTTTGGCGTTGTTCTATCTTTGAGGCGTGTTCTATACATTCGATTTCAACAAGCATCTTTGCGGACGAAGGAGGTCCAAATCTGGCCTGTGCAACGCCTTACAGTGGCCTACCGATGTATCAAGTCGGTACTGCCATTTTACCAGGCAAGTCTCTGGTAGAATCTACCAATCTCTAGGTAGTAATCGTAATTTTGTTGACACCAGAAGGAAAGAAGGCGTGGTGACCCTAGGGCATAGGATGGAACCAAAGACCACACGTTACTGTAGAGCACTTATAACCACTAAGCTAGGCACGATCCGTTCAGGACGTTATTTCTCAATAAACAAATTTTGAAATTTGAAACTTCTTAGTCATGCTAGCTTGTTTGAATGGAAATGGCAAGCTCTTTCTCTACCTCAAAAACTCTAATAAACGACTTGTTGTATAATGCATTTCAATGCGGAAAATCACTGCGACTAAAAGGTTTGAAAGGTTTCATGTTTCTTCAACTCACTAAGTTTCAAACACGTATATTTACGTTTTAAATGCAATTAGGCTGCTAAATGAGCACGACTCAACAACTACTTTTGACAATAGGAAAACAATAGATTAGGATTCCTATGGATACCAGTGGACAACTCATATGTGACCAACCGTACCAGTTCGTTGTGTGGGAAAAATGCAGACTTATAGTAGTAAAAAACGGGTTGATTTAGAGGACGATATCCATTGACGATGAAATTCCGTTTGAGGAGCTGAGGTATTTCTTTGTGCGTCAGCATACGCGGAGGTCTGAAGTTTCAAAACGTTTTAGAAAGCGCTATGTACACATAAGAGTGATGAAAAAACTGCTTGGTATATAATGTTATGGTTTCACGTCATGCATTGGCCTAAACAGCTAGTTTTCTACTTATCATTCTAGGGAGAATGACTAATGATCAGCACAATGAGAAAGAAAGAACAGTAATAGACAGAGAAAAATGTTATTTTTCCACCAAAATCATGGTGTCATCTCCGTTTTAAAAAATCGCTCATAATCGATCGGGCAGATACTTTAATGTCCAACCTGCTGGGCCTTATATATATATATATATATATGTATATATATATATATATATATATATATATATATATATGTACATACTGTATTCGCAATCGAAACTTTTTCCTTCACACATAATTTGTGGATACCAGCATTTCAAGCATTCCTTTGTCTTCCAACTGTTACCATCACTTTTGTGCAAGTCTTCAGCTCTCAACTGAGGGCTTAGTATGAGGGCATTGTTTAGTGCTGGTCGAATTGATTGCGAGCGGAGACCTGAGATATCTCTATTACAGTCGTCCCAGCTTTTCGACAAAAGCTTCAGCCCTTATAATTCGATGGGTGTCTTTTTCAGAAAAGTGTGCTACGAATTTGCCAGCATAGAAGAAATTGAAGACAAGGTTGGATCAGATAACAGTTGAACCAGTGACTATGTGTGTATTGCATAGCATCGCAAACCACTTCGAATACTGGACATCATCAATACAAGTGCCTTCGGTTTTTTGATGATGTTGGAGTGCTGTGGCTGTACACAGAGTTTACATCGACTGGTCTTTGTTCAGCAAGAAAACTCGTGTAAATTATTAGCGAAAGCATGTGCCGGGTTGGGTTTAACTAATTGGTGAGGGACGGCGTTGAAAGGCTGGTGCCTTCTCGTTTCGGCCAGACCGATGACATCGTACCTTATCCTTCTTGCTCGCATGAGCGAGTCTTCTATCGAGGACTCGGATGCAAGTGTACGTGCATTGTAGGTACAGATCGTCACCATAGTTCTTCGTGATCCAGGTAGCTTCCATTTTTTCTGAGATTTTAGCAGCAGATTTTAGCAACAGATCATACTTAGTGGAAACCTCATAGAAAGCGGCTCTGAGGAAGGCGAAATCAGCCGAAACGTCAGCTTATTCGTGAATAAGGAATAATAACACCTCGCGTTTGCTCAACAAAAATACGAAGAATTAATTGGTGAGGGAGATTTAATTTTTCTCTGATTAGGCTGTGTGATTCTTATAAGACTCATAGCGCTCACTCTATCCGACCAGGGATGACCTCGCTCCTTTCTCACTGTTTCTCCTTCTCCCATGTTTCGAACATACCCTACTTTCAAACCTGATAAAAAAAAAGATCCATTCATCCTTTAGTCACATTACTATCCTCCTATGGCAGAGTTTGTAAGACATGGAAAGTATATCTCGATGTCTTTTAAGGCTTTTTGCATTCGATGACCTCAGCATAGCGATTGGAAATGAGGTAACATTTCATATCTTCTCAAAAATGTAATGGTGGAGTCTTGAGATAATTCGGTGAGAGGCAAACTAAGCTTGCACTTCTTATGATCCATCAACCGTCAGTCAATGTGTAATCTACCCGTTAAAAAGGGATCTGTATCTTATCAGAGAAAGGAAAAACAAATTTGAAAAAGAAAGGTTGGGAAATGGAGACCAATAACTATTGAAGAGGTGAAAGGACTATTTGGCCGTGTTTCTTACGAGTGCTTCGGGATGTTTTGTGTACTGTCCTACACTTTCTAAACGTTCCCAACTCTTCGATGTAGTGAAGAAAATTCCTCACCGTCCCGTCACACCTTTTGGTGTTCCTTTCAAAAAAAGAAAAAGAAAAAACTGCGAAAACGCATTGATGAATGCGTTTGGGGTACCGGTATAGTTTCTCCACTTACTTTAAACACGTCTATACAAGTGTAAACAGTTGTTGATCACTCTATCGCAGTGGGAAAGTGCTCATAATATTCAAACTCTGGGTGACCATGTCGCAGTGGTTAAACGTGACATGCAGCACACATTGGATTGGTCCACTGGTTCGATCTCACGTCCGGGACTCAGAGTAAGCTTTCATTCCCTGTCCGCTTGACAAATATGCACCAGAATTGCCTGGGAAAGACAGAATTAACGACTTAGCATAACGATCAAATACGCAAGGTACAGAATAGCCAGGTATGCATTCAATCACCTTCATGATACTTGATCAATTTGAATGCACAGCTTATCCCTCAGACACTGATCAGTGCCCAATGTTTTAACTTTACCTATGAGTTTCGAACATCACTGTATAAAGGCAGCAGAAATGAAACATGTAAAACTGCACCAATGGGTTAACAGAGAAAAGGAGTGATAATGTACGTCCCCTGGGACGCACTTGGTTGAGAGCTTGGGTGTTACTCGGATTAGGGCATAAATGCTTCGTTGTGAGTACTTAAGTTTACGACTGTTTGAATTCTGCGTTGATTTATCCAAAAACATGTAATTAAACGAGTGAAAAGAATATTGAAGAAAGTTTAAGCACCCTACCAACGAATAACCAGCTGTTTAACCAAGAATAATGAACATAAATGTCCTATCAAAATACGCTCTTCATTCCCTAGACAAGGAAGAACAGTAGGGGGTAAGACACCACTTTGAGCTATATTGGTACCCTCTCAACTCGTTTGTAGAGAACGCAGAATGAAACCAGTCTTCATTAACATGCCTCACTATTCTAACTGCCACGAATGGATCTCTACCATGAAAACAAATAATTTTGGCTGGCACTCTACCGTGTTGTGTTTGGTGGTTAACTGCTGGGTAAGGTCAGCTCATTTCATTGGCAAGAAAATTTGTATAGCACTACATCACACTAGATTCGACTTGATACCTGCGAACACCCCCACAGGCAGAAAGAACAACTGCTGTGGACACTTGATTCCCATCGTCGTGGCTCTGGAAGAAGGTGAAACCGCTGGAAGGTTAACCACACTAGAGATTTGTAACCAGCAGAATTGAGTAAATGAGTAACCAAAGTAAGTTTACAATTAAACCAAGACGTTCATTACTTAACGACAGGATTTGTTATGTTCCTATTTACTCATATGAACAGATTTCATGTAACGCATTGATCCCATCACTTCTCTTATTCGGCTCGTTACTTTGAATTCATGGTGCATTAAGTTCTTTAGATTTACCCATCCGTTTGGCTGACACTCGACAACTTTGTCTTCTTCATAAATGCTACTGAATGCTGGTCGAGTTGTACATTTCAGTAGTTTTGCAATAGCTGTAATAATGGGTAGGCAGTTCATCGTGGCAGGCAGTCGGCAGTTTTTACGGATCAGTGGGACCAGTTCCGAACGCAATCTACTGATCACCGTGGGAGAGGCGGTTGCCGTTATGAACTATGTATGGTATGGTACCCTACCTATTGCACTTCCCGCTCCTGGCAACATAGTTTATGAAAAGAAATTCCAAAGCTATTTAAGTGCGTTTCATAGTTGTAAAATCTTAAGAATGTACTAATAAACAACATGCCATGAGGTTCGTAGCTAAACAGCGTTGTAGAGTCACTCACCCATTCTCGAATCCTTCCAACATCGGCCACTTTCTAACACTGACAGCACAGAAAGTAAACGTGCTTAAAGGTTAAGAGAAGGCTGATAGCAGCAAAAATAAGACACGGTAAACATAACCGTGTTAATCGCTCGTAATACACTATAATAGCGATTGTTTACATCTTTAAGTCTTTGGATAACCGACTTATCTGTAAAAAAAAGTGCAACGATGTCAAAGTTGTCAGTGTTGAAGCCGAAACCGGAAAGCATTTTCCGCTCGAAGATTTGCAGGCGACGTAATGTGGAAGCCATGGGTTATCGATTCTGTTGGCGTCACGGTTACCTAAGTCCTTTATTTCACCAGACGTCAATATAAACAGCAGAATAAAATGCTGGTATTTTCCACAAATAATGCTACAATTCACTGCACTCTCAGCAGTCGACCACTTATCCGCTACTCCTTCTAATGGTTTTTAAGTAGGACTCTGTTTACCTTACATGCCGTTTGTTTCTCATTCAACCTAACTGATTTGTTAATGGGGTCACTCTATGCTACCGTCATTGTTAACCCTCGGTTGGATTTATGTGCATACACAGTTTTAATTAACCAAGTTGAGGCCCGCAATGTGAAAACATCGAAAACCCAGCTTGGTAGATTACAAAAAAACTAAGCATTCTTAAATTAACTAGCAGATACATCATCTAAGTAGGCAACACAACCAATAATAAGTTAATGCCGAAGTAGAAATGCAAAAGTAAGGACATGCCTAACACGTAGCGCTCAACATGCATCACTCACAATGAACGTAATTAGGCGAATACAGCCGTTATTTGAACAAATATATAACAGATCTTCTAAAGCTGACGCGAGGTTGGTACCAACCTCGCGTCAGCTTTAGAAGATCTGTTTATAAGATCACATAAATAAATATATCAACTATCTATGCCAAGGTTTATAGAAAGTCGGTCTTTCGAGTTATTAAAACATATAACAGCTTATATTAAGCAATAAGCTTTGCCATTTTTAATGTTGAACCGTTAGAGTCTACAGATTTTTGCCAAAAATTTTAAGTTGTTAAGGTTAAGATTGTGATTTCGACTTTAGTCTCAGCTTAACTAGGTTCGTTGCCGATTTGTGCGCCCTAGATCAGTCCCGACGACGGGTGATTGCTGATGGCGCCGATCGATGGAACTAGCTGAGAGGCAGGCGAAACGAAGGATCCTTATGGTGTGGTGGTGAACGCGTTACTCCCTGGAAAGGGTAATAGCGCGTTCTTTCTCCACCGCAGACACCCGCCGTCCGGAGTTTTGCAAATATCTCAGCATCGTCTTAATTGTAAGTTGTCTTGTTTCAAATGGGTGAAATTCTGGTTTTCAGAGCTAACAAATGTCCATACTTCACCAATTTAAACATTCTAAGCAGCTATACTGATGATTCACGATAAGACTAATTGCATGTTGGTTCACACAAGTACTACTCGGCGTGCGCCAGCTTTTCTAATACCGATTGCAGTCGGATGGATTATCGGCATCATTATCAGCCGGCATTCAGTATCAGTCAATAGCCGTCCTGTGTAAAAAGACACCGACGAATGAGGTTGCTTTATTCCAGCGGTGTTCCACTTAGGAGGATTCGACTCGATACGACAATGAAGACCCACAACGTTTGTTGACCATCCACTATAATCGCCGACACTTAAGAAGTGAAAGAAGTCGGAACGTCCGCCTAACAAATGTTTGGTAACAATCTCTCCTATGGTTATGAATGTAGAAGAGTGATTTTTTTTTTTAGTTTCTTCGCTTGTTTGCAGTAGTTTTTCGTATGATTTCTTCCTCCAACTTTGCCGCATTACTTTTTAATCATTCTTGCATTGTTTCACACGAACGGAAGCGGCGATTTTCAAAACAACTGGGATGGAAAGGAAGTTGTTGAATCAGTGAGCAAGATAGATGATAGATAGCGAAGAAGTGAAAATTGCTGCTAATCCTAGGCATTGTTTTTCAGTAACACGTCAGCAAAAGCTGCTGTCACACGTTGCAACACAGGAACCTGGTGCAGAACATTTTAAATCCTTGGGAAGGCTTCTTGAAAACCCCTTTCGAAAAATTTATTCTTTGATGTGATGCATATGTAACTCGAAATCAATTCAGAAGGCTAACTTAATTACAAAATGGCCTGCAAATATTATTTGAAAGAGTTCATCAGCGAAGAAGGCATCAAATTTATCACCAGTTATTTAAAAAAACTCGATGGCTCGAAACAAGTGATAAGCAATTCGATCATACTTCATAGCTTGAGCTTTTCTTGTGAGCGCTTTTACAGTACATGCGACGAAAACAACCGTGATAAGAAATGCGGCACTAATGGCGAGATTTGATGGCGAATTCCAAGCACTTGGGGTGCAATCTAGAATTGCTGCGTCACACAGATTCCAAACTACCATGTTGACGCACAAGTGAAAAATCTGAAGTGAAAAAAGAATGTCAAACCAGAGATGGATAAAGCGTTTGGCACCAACTACCGCATTTGTTGTCTAATTGATAAATTAAAATGTTAATACCTTGATGCTAAATCAACGAACAAACCTGGTGTCCGTAACCGAAAATGTCGAAAGCCACGGGCACAAGTCGTTCAGGTACCCCGGCTCCCATAAAAAACCACTCATCATCACAACTGAAGGCTTTTGTTGGCAAAATGAGCGAGCTATCAGTTATCGAAAAACTAGTAATTAACTGAGTGAGAAGTACATCGAAAGAAGTTCAAGCAGGCAACCAACAGGTAATCAATTGTCTACTCAGTGAAAGCTCGCCGATGCAATGGTCATTTCGTGCTTGCTAAGAATAATGAAGATGAACGTCACACCAAAAATTGTCTCCAGTTCCTTGACAGAGGAGAACAGTAATGCAAACCGGTTGCGTAGGGCACAACTTTGAACTATACTGCTACCTGCTCGACTCAATCGCCAAGATTGCGGAATGAAATCAATATCCATTGGTATGTAATACTGTTCTAACTGCCGTGGATGGACTCCCACCATGGAAACAAAGAACTGTGGCTGGTTATCCGTCAATCGTAAACGTACTATTTGCTGGCGGACTGTGAAGTGAGCTCAGCTCATCTCAGTGGGGAAAACCGTTTCGTATAAAACGGCAGTACGCGGCATAACCGTTTAATTCATATATTATTCCACCACGCTTAATTCGACGCCATGTGACGACTGCGAATACCAACATCAAAAGAGGGAGCAAGTGCTGTGGACACTTGATTCCGATCGTCATCGCTCTGGAAGAAATTGAGATCGCCGAAACGTTAATCACAGTAGAGACTTCCACCAACGAAAGTGAGGTGACACAACGATTTGTAATCTGTGTAAACTTAAAATCAATCAATACGTCGATTATCTATCAACAGGATTTGTTATGCAACCACTGTGGTGCTGAGATATTTCCAAAACCTGGACCCCAGGCCAGATCGAACAGTGATTATCAATTCCTGAGCTTACATGTTATGCACGGCACCACTGACGCCTTGCTTTGCCTTTCTCTTAGCCAGAAAAGAATAGGAAAATGAGAACAGAGAAAATAATGATAGGCACTTAATGAAAAGTTAGCATTGTGATTTAGACTACAGCCTCAATTAGGTTCAAAGCCAATTTGGACCCCTCAAATCGATTCCGTTGGCGGGTGATTACTTATGGCAGCGTTAGGTAGCATTTCTTTATCAGCATCATAGAATTTCTTATATTCTTACTTACTTATTTACATACCTTCGATTTCGCATAATGCACTGAGCACAGCATGTTCCTAACTCACCTCGTTCCCTTGAATTCATGGCGTACAAAGCCGATAAAATTTACCCGTAGGTGCGACTGAGCACTTGACAGCACTGTCTTCCTTACAAATGTGATCGAATGGCCGGTCGAGTTGATCATTTCAGGAATCCCGGGACAGTTCAACTAGAGCATTGGCAGGTTATTGCGTTTGGGAATTGGCCACTTTTTTAAGGATCAGTGGTACCTCTCGCGTCTGTAAAATTTTGAGAGTTCATAAACAAACAATGTTATAAAGCCGCTCACTCATTGTCAATTTTTTGGATTGAATTATTTGTTTAAAAAAAGGTGCCACGATGTCAGAAATATCAACGGTGTGTTTGTGGCCAAACAGCAGAAGTGGAGAAGCATGATCCGCTTAAAGATGTGCAGACAATGCATTTAGAACTCAGCACACATTGGTTATATGTTCTGTCGCCTCACGGCTAGGCGCGTTCTTCAACTCGGTAGACGTCAATATGGAAAGAAGGATAAAAAATTTTATGTTAGAAACCAATCCTGCAACGGAAACCAGCTTAGCAGTTGAATAAATCAGAAGCCATTATGGAGTTGCCTTGACCAACAACGTGATATAATTTCAAGATTTCAATTTCAATAATTTAATCGTCAGTATGTTGCCCATCGTCGTGATACAATTTGCTAATGCGGTGAGCGTCGAGGGAAACCACTCGCACGCTACTCCTTCTTGTAGTTTTTTGAGTTGGACTGCATATGCACTACATGCCATTTGTTCCTCATATTACTTAGTCAATCCTTTGACGAAGCTACTTTGCCTCACCTTTAATTTTAATTTTTATTCTCTAAATTTGTGCACATGCAAAGCCTTGATTACCCAAGTTTGAAAATCATGATTTGACAACGGAAAACCCAGTATGATAGATTAGGAGAAAACTAAGTATTCTCCACTGAAGTGGCAGATATATCATCCAGCTTATCAAGATAAGCATTAATTGAATAAACAAACATTAAACATGAAATTCAAATAGAGAAATAAGGTGCATGTCTAACACGCAGCGCTCGAAATGCATGGAGCACAATTCAAATAACTTGGAGAATACGGGCATGATTTGAACTCACATGTTTCTGGTCATATTAAGCACTAAACTTCAAGGTAATCGAAATAAAAAAAAACCTAAAGTTGATGGCGTTAGAATCGACGGAATTTTGCCAACAAGAAACAAGGATTTTATACAGGCGCAATTCTGATTTTATCGACCACGCAAAAACCCCTTTTTCATAATTTGCAGTTCTTATAATTCACCGTTTAGTTTATAGCTCATAGCCCGTAGTTTCTACAATTCGTGCTTTTTCATAGTTCTTCCAAACGTTTTTTGCTCATCAAGAAAAATAGTGATTTATTCATTTTTCATATTTTAACAAACTTAACAATTTGGGAAAATGTGCTGATTAATCACTCCGACTTCAAGGAAAGTCGGTTAAGTAAAGCATTATTTTGCTAGGTTCTAGAGATAACAATAAGGATGATTTATCGACATGAAAGAAAATCATTAATAGTCGAGAACTGCTTAGTGTGGTTACTTCACACGAGTGGTGCTCCAATGAAGAAGATTCGACTCGGATACGACTACACTCGGATCATCAGCTCCGAAGAACACGAACATGTCGAAACGTTAACCGAATAAATGTTTGGTAACAAATTTGCGCATGATTATAAATACAGAAAGGCAATTTTTTAGCTTTTTCACTTGCTTGCCGTAGTTTTTCACACGATTCCTTTCTCCAACTCCCTCACTCCAGTTTTTCATTATGTCCACGCCTTCTTCCACATGAACATAAGCAAAGATTTTCAAAACAACTAAAATGAAAAAATAGTTCGTACAACATGCAAGACACAATTTGAATTTTGTACATAAAGAAGGATTGAAAATGGGTGCCTATCCTGAACAATATCCTTCTAGGAGAGGCTAACAGAAGATGTTATCGCACGCAGCAACACGGGAACCTAGTGCAGAACGTTTCAAAACCCTAGAGAAAGCCACTCAAAAACCTCTTAAAAATCTTTAGCGCTTAATGTTAGGCTGTGCAACTCGAAATCAATTCATAAGACAAGGCTAATTACAATACAACCTCCAAATATCATTTGAAAGAGTTCATCAAAAAGGAAGGCGTCAAATCCAACGACTACCCGCGATTTAGAAAAAATACAAAGGCGCCAGAAAGAATAGTAAATTCAATCATAACCCATGGTATGCGCTTTTTTTGAGAGAGCTTTCACGGTATATGCAGTAAACGCAACCGAAAAAACAAATACGAAACTGATGGAGAGATTTGACAGCGAATTCCAGGCGTTTGGTGTACAATCGAGATTTGCGGCATCACATAGATTCCAAGCTACCATATTGACGCATAAGTGAAAAATCTGAAATGAAAGGAGAATGTCACATAAGAAATGGATGAAGAGTTTAGCACAGATCGATTAGTGAAGGGCATGCTATGCATTCGACTTCACCGAGCATCATAGAGGCAATGAATGCATAACTGGCTCAAAGAATGAATTGTCGACTTATCGGGTCAATGTATATATACTCCTAAACAAGTCTGTCACCAGTTTCTTGATCGATGAGGTATAGAAGGCTGTACGAGCCTGGGCTCAGGAGTGGATCAGTGCGGCACCTTTAATTACTTCAATACACGCGCCCCTTGCGAAAGAACTACAAGCTATATGAAAAAATAGAAAGAAGAGAAATGGATAAACTTCCGAATAATGTCGACAAGTCTCGTAGGAATTCACTCTCATACTTGCCGGTACATTTGTTGCTTAACTGATAAGGTAAAGTGTTAGTCTATGCCATGATCGAATGCTAAAACGACGAACAAACCTGATGCCCGTAACCGAAAATGTCGAAAACCCCGGGTGCAAATCGTTCAGGTACCCCTGCACCCATAAAAAATCCACTCATCAGCAGCCAACTGAACGCTTTTGTGTGTAAAATGAGTGAGCTATCAGTAGCCGAGTTCTCATTCTGAAACTAATCCTACGACAAAACCGCGAATCATCTATTTCATAATGGCCAAAGCATTGACTGTAAAGCACTGAAGTACTAGATTCCATAAAAATTGAAGTCTAGAAATAGCACTTAGGTTAAGTTCTGCACAGACTGTAATTAGTTGTAGGGTTCATTTCAATAACAGATGTCACAAAAGACGTTAGCAAGAGATCGAATGGTAAAGACTGCTATAGCAAAGCCAAGCAATAACAGAATAGGTGTTTAGTCTTTGTTTCCCTTATTTAAGACCTCTTACTGTTAAATTCTCTACCCTCAGTTGTTTTTAATCTCTGACGTTTTCTTATTTTAGTCAAAATATTCTCTAGCAGATTATTGTTTTCAGTAGTGACATTTACCGTGCCGCTCTATAAAGAAACATCGATCAAATGAAAAAAGCATCAAAACAAAAAATAAGTTAAAAATGGTAAATAAACGTACCGAATACCGATGAATAAGTGGTACGTATACCCAGAAGGCAAGCAATAGGCTAGTGAGCATTCTAAACTGAAGTCGCCATCTCCATTTCGGTTTACTAACTAACAGATAGCAGTTGGTGAAGAACTGAACAACGAGCCCGATGAGCATCAATGACGGCAAATAGGTCTAAAGGTCTAATAGAGACCGACGCGATGACACATTCATGTTTCCAAAGGCCTTAAACACTCCAATGGCGGATAGTTTGAATCCTAAGGACAGTTTAGTAAGCAGAAATTGTAATAAAAGTCCACCCGTTTGCATTTTCGGACTAGTAGCCAACAACCCCTTCTATAAGTGTAAACCGAGTTTTATATAACGTCTGTACTCAAGATCAATGTATTATGTACCATTAGTAAGCCAACATCCCGTTGTTACCTAGTATTTATTCGGCTAACGTTTCGACTTCTTCGTCTTCGTCAGAGCCGATGATCCGCGTCGATGTCCACAGTCGTTCGTATTATCGATCTTGCGTCTTCGTTATGGTTACGAAAGTATTTGGATGAGTAGATTCCACGCCATTGTGAACTTACCAGGCAGGAAATTATAGAGATATCACCTGTATAACGTGTAGTTCCGTTGATCGTCGAGTGACTCGAACGGACGCCAGTAAATCTTCTATTTTTCCCTATCGCGTGCAAGAGCAGTCCAGTGGGTTCTGCTCGCTCTAGGGACTCGTCGAACATCATATCTTTCTTCAAGGCTCTTCGTGAAGAACTCTGATCACTGGGTCGGTGGCCTTCCTGCAGTATGTTTGACATCCCGAGGAATTCAGTCACTAACGGCTCTTGTCCATCTGTTGTCGCTCATACGAATTACGCGTCTGGCCCACCTTATCTTCGACTGTTTGGCGTACAGAACGGCATCTTTGATTTTTGATCGTTGACGCAGATCGGAGCTTCGGATCCCATCCCTTACTTGTGTGGAACAGGATACTCCTAGCATCGCTCATTCGACTGCGCGTTCGATAACGTTGAGTGATTTTTCATCTTCCTTACGCAGGGACCAGGTTTTTGATGCATAGGTTAGGGCAGGGAGTACCGTTGAGTCGAAAAGGTGGGCACGGAGTCGGGTATTCCTTGTTCTCTTCACTACATCCTCAATGACCTTGAAAGCATCCCGAGCCGCTCGTTTCCTTCTGCTCAGTTCTGGAGCTAGGTCGTTCAACATATTATTTTCCTGATCCAGATTGACGTAACTGGAGCATTCGGAGATATTCGTTCCGTTGAGCGTGAGTAGGGCATAAGAAACCAATCCGTTGCTCATGAACATCGTTTTTGTGAGATTTAGTCGAAGGCTAATCTTTCCACAGGCTTTATCAAAGTCGGCAAGCATACGTTCCGTTTGGCTAATGTTTGGTGTTATAAGGACGATGTCATCAGCAAAGCGAAGATGCTATAACTGCTGACCATTGATTTTCACTTCCATATTATCCCAATCCAGTGTTAGCATGACGTTTTGGAGTGTGGGGGTAGATAATTTTGGCAAGATGGTATCGCCTTGCCTAACCCCTTTTTTCACGTAAATGTTAATATCGTTGTAGAATGGTGACATCTTCGTTGTGAAATTTTTATACAGGTCACGAAGAATCTTTGTGCACCGAGTAGGAACTCCTTGACTATGAGGGGCTTCCATGTCTGCTTCCATCTCAACTGAATCAAAGGCCTTCTGTAAACCGATGAAAGTGAAGTAGAGCGGTTTTTTGTGCTCTCGCGATACTTCATTGATCCTTGTTATCGTGTGGATGCGCTTCATCGTACTAAATCCCTTCGAAACTCTGCTTGCTCACATGGCTGACCTTCCTCGAAAGTCCTGTCGGCCCCGTTGTTTAGGATGACTCGAGTGAAAAGTTTTTAGACGACAGACAGCAAGCATATTGGGCGATAGTTGCCGATACCCGATATCGTGTAGGTCACCCTCTTTGAGCAATAACACGGTCTTGCTAGTCTTCCACTTAGTAGGGACCTTTTATTCAGACAGGTAACGTGTGAAGAGCCGAGCCAGTGTGTTTACCTTCAGGTGCTCTGGTCTTATCCTCTCCGGAGATGGTGCTGTTCGATTTTTCACTGACGAAATGGCTTGTCGGATTTTGGAAGGCAAAACCGGTGGTACCATATCCATCCTCGTTTATTTCACATAGCGGAAGGTGGACGTGACTATCGAAGAGATCCGAGTAGTATTCGTGAATAATTTTCTCTATTGCCATTTTGGACGCTATAACTGTTCCGTCTGGGTGCCGGAGAGTAATCATTTTGGTCTTATAATTGGCGAAGCTTTGGTAGACTTTGCGAATGCTTTTCGCAGCCTCTGTACCTTCGACGATTACTGCTGCTCTTCTCTTTTGAAGGCCTTCTTTTATCGCCTTTCTGCACTATTTTGCCTGTTCGGACGTTAGTTCGCGGTTGCCTGCAGCTCGCGCGATTCCAGGGTGGCGTCTCAGCTCGAGTGTTTCTGGAGACAACCGTCTCTTGGTGACTTTCGAACTGTCAGTTTTCATAGAGCTAACGTGAAGATGTTGAATGAGCCAATCGTATTCTTCGTCGATGTTACCGACAACGGCATCTTCTCAACAGCCGACTAATGAATTTAATAAGCCCCAGTTTACGGTGATTCTGGGGCTTGAATTTAGTGCCTTTCTCTCCTTTCCGCGAAAAATAGAATCTTGCATGAAGGAGACGACAGTCTGATCCCGTGTAGAATTTTGGAACAACAACGACATCGGTTAGGCAAAACCTTCTATTTACTATGATGTGGTCTATTTCGTCATGGCACTCTCCCTTGGAAGACCCCCACGTCCAGCGTTGAGGGTGGGGCTTCTGAAATTGCGAGTTACTATGGAATGTCTTGGTCGCCACAATAAACTCAGACAGCCGCTCACCCTGCACGTTGCATTCTAATTCGTGGGTCCTAGTTAAACGCTTTTCTTGGTCTAAACTTGGCATTGAATTCTCCAATGATGACCTTGAAAAATGTATGGTCTTCTCTGTAGAACTTTTCCAAGTCCATGTAGAACGCTTCGACTTCTTCTTCGTCGTAGTTTGATGTCGGCGCGTAAACGACGAAGATTGGCAAAGCCGGTATTGATCCACATCCTTTTAGTCGTAAACGTTCGATTAGGGTTATAAGTTGTTCGAATGAATCGATGTTCATGGACAAATCCGTGTTGACGAGAACGCCGACGTCGCGGACGCATGTTCCGCTTCTCCGGTGTCATAGACTGCGTTGAATGGGTGACATCGTCTCGCTCCGGCTAGGCCGATAACGTCGTACCTTATCCTTTTTGCTTGCTTGAGTCTTCTATCAAGGACTCGGATTCAAGTGTACGTGCATTGTAGAGACAGATCAGATCACCTTAGTTCTCTGCAATCCTGCCAGCTTCCATTGACCCTTTGATTTTAGTAGCCTCTCCGTACTCGTCCTATCCAACGCTGCCGAATTGGGGCTCTTTCGGAGCGAAGGGAATGAGGCCTGTTTCTTTTACTGCTTTTAGCTTTTTGATACTCACATATAGCTTGCCGGGTTTTAAACGTCGGGGCTGGGTGTACTAACGGACGGCTTGCCAGGCTCTCCCAGAGTGGACATGAAGCTTATTTGTTGGAGGCGGCTCCTAACCGTCTCCGATATACTTCCTTGTCACTTGATTGCAGGCTTTTGGTCGAATTGACTCGTAGAATACAATCCGTATAAGCAAGAACGCCACCACCACACACGCATTCATGAATAAGTCTAGCAAATACAGAAAGTATGTGCCAAATCGGAAACAGGCAGCAGAAACAGGTAGTCCATCCCCTGGGTCCACTTGCGTCTCCGTGAAGCAAAAGTTGCTTTTTTTCCGCGATTAACTCCTATCCGCCACCTGGAGATGTGCCACGTAGCATCGCTACTAACCGGCTCGAGATCCCTCATATAAGGGAGTGAGTGGATATCCACTTATTATTTTGAGATTATTTATTCTTCTAGCTAAGAAATCATGTTGTGTTTTGAATTAAATCGGTTGCTTATCCAACCCAGACCATTATGTGCCAGAGAGATGTTGTAGCCACACGGATTTAGGCTGTGGTTCTAAGTATTAAATTCTACATCTTTTTCTTTGATAGAGTACTTTATGACAGCTACACATATCGTTACGAGACCATGTATACAAAGAGTGAAGTGTTTTGTGCTAGACTTTGCTTTTAATAATAGTAATTAAAATATTCACATGGCAAGCCTAATCCAGAAAAGACCGTTTTCATCACAGTTAATTACATTGTCATTTCTTATGTCGTCCGATACTAGTAACAGTTGTGCATCAGTCGGTGAACGATGTTCACAAATCAGTGTTTCGGATAACTTACCACCTGACCTAGAAGAGACATGTCCGAAGCACAGCTGAACCGTTGTAGTCCAATGGAACAACCAAACAGGGCGATACCAGAGAAATCGACAAGAACCCAGAAGACATGGTCTTGCAGAGATCGTGAATGCTAGAATTCTTTAAATTTTAAAACAGCGTTTTTATTATTTTTGACATGTACCAGTGCTGCTGACTATTATTAACCATAAAAACCAACTAAATAGCCAAATAAAGATACTTGAATACCTGAATAATTGGATGCCCTTCTTCACTGGTTATGCAGGTCTCAGTACAGTTTTCAGTTTTTCAGAGTTTTGCTAATCTAGGCACTGTTGTTTCTTAGAGTCTTAAGGACAGCCCAGCCAAAGTCTACTCCAGGTCGTCACCACAACAGGCAACCGCAGCACTTGTGGATCAGAGCGAGATTTGCCACCATGCGACTAGATTGGTACGAGGACGGTGATCGATCCTGGTACTGGTTTGTTCTAAGATGGGCATCCTGATAGAAACGCTGGACTACTCAGCTTGAGAGACCCTGCCGAGAGATGAGCCCTTCCGCCGTACTTCGCAGCCCGACACACAGGAACAGCTCTCAGCCACGATAAGGCGGTAAACCGTTGGGGGTGATATAAAGACAGCTTGACGCAAAGATATTTTTTCCCATTTTGTCGCAAAATTACTCCCTTTCTGTTGACGGATGATTTCTGATGGCACTAGTAGATAGAAAAACTAGCTGAGAGACAGGCGAAACGAAGGACCCGTGGTGGTGAACGCGTTACTCCCCGGAAATGACAGTAGCGTGCTCGTTCCCCACCGCAGACACCCAGGGTCCGGAGTTTTGCAAATATCTCAGCATCATCTTAATTGTAATTTGTCTTATTTCAGATAGGCGAAATTCTGATTTTTAGAGCCTACAAATGTTCATACTTCACCAATTCAAACATTCTAAGCAGCTGTACTGATGATTTACGATAAGACTAATTGCGTGTTGGTTTATCCAAGCACTACTCGGCGTGCGCCAGCTTTTCTAATACCGATTGCAGTCGGATGGATTATCGACATCATTATCAGCCGGCATTCAGTATCAGTCAACAGCCGTCCTGTGTAAAAAGACACCGACGGGTGAGGTTGTTTCATTCCAGCGGTGTTCCACTTAGGAGGATTCGACTCGATAGGACAACGAAGACCCACAACATTTGTTGACCGTCCACTAGAATCGTCGACACTTAAGAAGTAAAAGATGTCGGAACGTCCGCCTAGCAAATGTTTGGTAATAACTTCTCCTATGCTTATGAGTGTAGAAGAGTGATTCTTTTAGCATTTTCACTTGTTTGCAGTAGTTTTTTTTCATGATTTCTTCTTCCAGCTTTGCCACTTTACTTTACATAGACGTTCATACAGGCGGTTACGAACTAACTGACGACGTAGAGTAGCCGGTGGCATTTCAACTATCGCTACCTTTCATCATTCTTGCACTGTTTCACACGAGGCGACAATTTTCGAAGCAACTAAAATGGGAAGGAAGTTGTTGAATCAATGAATCAACTTAAATCACGTAGATAAGAAGGATAAAGAGTTAAGCTCCTGGCTCACCATTATGGTTGTATTTCAAATAGCACCCTACCGCGAAAAAATGTAATACGCAGCAAATAAAAGGTTAACATTCTGGTTTCTCTTCTACTTTGGAAAATAACTAAAGGAAAGAATTCGGCTTTTGAATCGGAAATCCGATGAACAAATGCAAGAAAGCACTGTGGCACCGCAATTTCTAACAAGGCCTAGCCACGGCGGTGGAAATCTTTTCAAGATTCAGAAGACTTGAAATGCATTTAGTGATCACCTGGAAACCTTTAAGGGTGGTTATCTCGGAGTTCAAAGGGAATTTTACTTTACAGATCAGCAACCTAGTAAATAGATGGCTGAAAATCCTATTAAGGCCGACGTATATTGCTGAAAGAGATTTTCAAAGCGAAAAATAGTCAAATGTTTTAGAAGTATCCACAGCGATGTAAAGCGACGGTTCTTACTCTGCAGTGTTTCCAAAGCTGAGGAGCCTTGCGTTTTTATTGGAAAGCTCAACCAGTGGCAAATCATTGTCACGACAGAGCCCCAGAGTTAAGTGCGACGCCCTATCGCTATGAGAATTAGGAAGTAGGCATCGTATTAAAGACATGATGGTCGTCGTACTACGTAATGAACGGATTTCATCGAGTTCTTTTGACGTGTAGCATGGATGTATAACCATTTCAATGGCACTTTCCAGGTATTTGATGAATAGCGGTATTTGAGAGGTAACGTTTATGCTGCTATCTGTAGTAGTTCCCAAGATCGACTTTCTCTTAACCTCGGCATTGGAATATGAATGTGTCGTTTTCTTGCTCAGCAATCGCGAGGTTTTTAAACAGCATACATTTACTTCCATAAAGAAAACACAATACAATACAACGCTAGCTGACGTTTCGGCAGTATCGCCTTCTTCAGAGCCTGGAAGGGTATACTGATATGCAATCTACTAGGCCAAACGCTTCAATAACACTTACAAAAAGACGAAGAACTCTCCGGTAATTACACAATCAACAACTTCTCGAAAAACCCACCGCTTTTTCGTGACTTCCAATGAGGAAGTTTAGAACAGCTGATTATAGTCGCATGTGGTTGACGACTGCACCATCCCACATCAAAAATCGATGCGAACGTACGAGATCAGGTCGCGTATGATCTCCGGGCATTCCTCTCTGCATCATTGTAGGGTTTTTGGCATTGATCCAAAAAACCTCAAGAAATTTTCTGGTTTTTTAGTCTCCTGTGCAAAGATATTGACTTTTACTTCAAAATCGTCTCCGCTATGCTTTTGTATCCTATGCGTGCCTAGTGGGGTGCTTCGTCTTAGTTTTCGTTTGCCATCTAGGTGTTCTTTTATACGGATACACAAAGGTCTGCCCGTTTCGCCAATATATCCATCTCCGCNCTCCTGTGCAAAGATATTGACTTTTACTTCAAAATCGTCTCCGCTATGCTTTTGTATCCTATGCGTGCCTAGTGGGGTGCTTCGTCTTAGTTTTCGTTTGCCATCTAGGTGTTCTTTTATACGGATACACAAAGGTCTGCCCGTTTCGCCAATATATTCATCTCCGCAATTGTTACACGAGATCAGGTATATCGTACCTGAACTCATGCAATCACCGTCCCTGCCGTAAGGGCAAATTACGCAATTTGTTGTTTCACACAGACGGTCATACAGGCGGTTGCGAACTAATTGGCGACGTAGAGTAGTCGGTGGTATTTCAACTATCGCTACCGATTCCTCTAGACCTGCCCTTCTTAAGCATCTTGTAATACATGCGGAGATGGATATATTGGCGAAACGGGCAGACCTTTGTGTATCCGTATAAAAGAACACCTAGATGGCAAACGAAAACT
>UYYA01004853.1:1220-58463 GCA_900624975.1 Angiostrongylus costaricensis | reverse complement strand
AGGCGAAATCCGCCGAAACGTCAGCTTAATCGTGAACAAAGAATAGTAACACCTCGCGCTTGCTCAACAAAAATACGAAGGAAATCACTTGATCAATGCCGAGGTTAATAGAAAGTCGGTCGTGGCAGTTAATCAATATATGTTTAACGTTTTGTTTTCTGCCTTCTATAATTTTCATGGCAGGTTACTAAGCGAAATACAACCACAACGTTGCTGAGATATTTGCAAAACTCTGGATCGCAGATGTCTATGATGGGGAACGAACGCGCTATTGTCCTTTCCGGGGAGTAACGCGTTCACCACCACACCATGCGGGTCTTTCGTTTTTTAATTTTTAATTTTTAATTTTTAATTTTTAATTTTTAATCAATATGTATTCTTTTCTTGATAAGCTTTTACAAGGTTCATACATAGTCTTGCTAAAGAATATGTTTAGAAAACTTAAGAAAAATTACGAAAGTTTTGTACAAATGAAGCCTATCCTATAGATTTACTAAATTCTTAGTTTAATTATAAGAAAATTTTTGCCAATCAGTTGTTATCAGAAGATTAGCATGCCCATTGTCTGTTAAAATATTCGCCGTGGCCGTTCTTATGCCGCTTTTGACCTATCACCTTTTAAATTCAAAGCGCTAAAACCAACAGAACGTATTTTTTGCTAGCTGTTTCCTTTCTTTCTTAACTAAAAAGTCTATATGAATGATTAAATGTAGGTGGCCATTTTGTCGGATTTCCTCGGAGTCAAATTCCGCTCTACATTTCGTCTCAACGAGTTCCACTTAGCTTTCTGAAATATCGTAAAATTTTTATCGCGTTGGCGTGTTGCTCTCCTTCTACTGTCATATCTACTTACTTGCTTGAATAACTGCCTTTATAAAAAATATTATAAGTCTCAGCTAATCATTTGGCCAGCGATTTATTATTTGGCATAAATTCCCTTTTCCATTGTCTTGAGATAGAAGAGTGCTAGGCTTTTCCAAGTCTAAATCTACGTGTTCACCGGTCTCCGCAATCCAATGGGTGATCTTATAATTAAATTGTTACTGAGTCCGCGTTAATTCTTTGGTCTTCAAAAGCACGCACTAGCCAAAAAAAAGGTAATAAAGGATGTTTTGTAAAAATGCTCCAATGAATAGTTCTTTAAAAAAAAACTTGCTAACCCGTGTGTTGCCGCTGTTTCAGCAGAGCACTAGGCCGAAAGCACCAGTTACTGGTGATGAATCTAAGAGGAACCCAATCGTTTGCTCCCTAAATTCTCCGATAACATGGAAAAATCGGTTTATTCATATACTTGAATGTGCTTTCATTTTTGTTAGAGAGTAAGCCACTCTTGAACTTCGCCAAGTATCATAAAATTGCCTTTAACATATTTGATGGCAACCATTCTTCCAAGGGAATCTCACCCAGCAATGCGCCTGCAATCGTCGACTACTTTTTGGACACTTTGAAATAAAACAGCGAGAATGAAGATAGCCTAAATAAGTTTGGCGGTCGAAATTTTGTGTAATTGTGCTTTAAGCTATTCCGAAGCGGTTGAAGGAAATGGAAACCAAGAGATTCGCTGGCTATTCACAGTTGTGGAGTTGTTCTTAATATCGAATTTCGACAACAAAGTGAGCTTCGTTTTCAGAGAGAGTCATGTGTGTTGAGAGCGACACTGATGCATCTCTTCAGATGCCCATTAAGGAGTGGATCATAGCAGGGTTTAGTCCTAAGATCGCTGACAGTGTGTAAATGGGAAAAGGTGCTGATGAGGTAGTATCGTTGAACTTCACTCTACTCGACGATTCAGGAATGCTCTGTCATCGTTTCTTTCTTACAACTGAGAGAAGGAAGTTCTAAACCAGCAACGTTCCTAGAAAATGTGTATAAATTTGAACGATTCATATTTGATTATTATAATTTAATTTGAACATAATTTGAACTTTATGAAGAGGGAACACCGAGGAAGACCTTCGCCACGGCTTGCACCGATTTCAATGAATGCGCCTCCGAAGTTTAAAAACCCACATCTCAGCTCGCAGTGATGTGAAATGTGAGAAAATGTTGGAAAGGAGACTGGATAAGCTTTGAAGAAGAAAGGAAGTCAGTTCCTCTTCATATGTTCCAATACCGCTATAACTCTTTTGCGTCTCAAACAAACCACAAGAAGTTTTTTTTATCTCATAATTTAATCGACGACACTTCTAAGCTAATTCATTGCTGTTTCGTTTTTATCGCTCATGCGAAACATACGCCTACGAATAGCTATAAAAACGTCTTAGAATCCTTCCTTCGTCCTTCGTTGTCTTCATTTGCAACATAGCCAAATACACAATTTTCTCAGTTTTTTTAGATATATTTATAGTCATGGACTGCACCTATTTATTATTTATTATTTACTTGTGTGACCCAACTTCAGATATTACGCGGAGCTGAGCACTTTTTCATTCGGTTTTCTGAGAAGACTGTGGTAGCACCCACTCCTAAGTCATTATCACAAGCAGTCGACAATTTTTGTGGATGAGAGGGAATTTTCACCAAACAGGTTTGGCACCAGTTTGCAGATCCCGGAAGGATACTGGCAGGCACCATGACGGGATCGTACCATATGCGATGCTCGCATTGCATGTCATCTCTAATGGCGAAGTGCTTCCTGCGATGCTACTTTTTTTATTAATTTTGTCATCTCTTTAACATGATTAATGTAACATAAACTTATTTGAATATGCAGACAAGTATTTTGTCGCTGGTGCGTATTGATTTCAATGCACGTTCTCCCCGGATGCGTTAACACAATATTGATTTTGTATCTTGGTTGAAATGTTTGGGCAAGTTGACTTCAAAAGCAATAATTTAAAAAAGCATCGACTTTTTAAAGTTTTATTTCTACAATTGATCATCCTTCTTAAAAGAATTATAGCTTAAAAGGTAGGACTAAACTTTGTATATCAGTTGAAAATCTAGGAGAGCGATGGCATGTTTGACTTATGTGGCAAACGCTAACTGATCGATTGCACTAAATAGACCTTTAATGAATACTTTAAAAAAAAAAGGACGATTTCCGTCATAAGTTCGTTACGAATAGGTCAAGTCATTAGCTAAGTTGACTATTGTTGGCGAACGGCTCAACCACCACCTTTAGAATTGATTCCAAAGATCCCTTGGACACTTGCTGATTATCACAGAGACCACTTTTTTTGTAAAAGAGTAGCGACATCTACATAAACTGAACGACTCCTGAGCATTTACAATTATGGAGTTTCGAAATTTAGGAGAACTCTTTCTTTTTCAGAGTTTCGTTATGTTCTTACGATATCCGACCACTACCACCCTCAACAAAGTGGGTGGTTCTTCTTGCTTAACAAGAACTTCGAAGATGAAACAGGTGTCCTGAAATTTTATTTTCGAGTTTCTTTCACTTTCAAACCAAAAAACTTCGACCACCTGAAATTAATGAAAGTTGTAATTACTGAAAGGCACTGGTAGAATTTTACGCCTGTGTAGAAATGAATGCCGATTCTGATTCTAATGATAACAGCTCATCTAATAGTAAATACATTTATCCAGTCTGGATAGATAGTCACATAGAATTTTTTGTTTTAGACCAAATTGCGTGATTGCCTCTTTTTTGCCCTTAAAACTACAAACTCTTTTCGACTGCAAGTCTTTATTGTCGCAAATTTTGTTGTTTTTTACTTAGCTTACCGATTATATACCACATTCTTTAACCACGACATGAAGTCGCACTTGTCCAAAAAACACCTTATTTTCTCTTGTCATATTTGTAGTCGTTTTACTGAGTTTGTGCTCAGAAGACAATCTCCGTGACCGCTTCAGACGACTTTTGCAGAGTTGCCATGGCTGCTCCTTCAGAGTATGAACACGTTACCGTAGTTAATTTTCCTTGAGAACACGGTATATTTATGTTTCTTCCTGAAGATGTATTTTTGCAATTGATAGTACAATATGGAAAATGAGGCATGCTGATTACAATCGCACTGCCTTGGATGATATTTGCTTAACCTCATTGAATTTCTTAACAGTCTTCTTCCTCTTCTCTATAGCTTCAACACTATCACTCTAGATTTCTGTCGTTAATCTCAATGAGCCCCAGCTCAACTAAGCGCGTTATTTTCTGAGATTCTTGAGGTGAGAAATGGTCTTAATAACTAGTTCGTAACTTGGGAGGTAAAAGGCACAACCCCATTAGATTTGATTCAGTAGTGTGAAAACGGTGGATAAAACTCGATTTTAAACACTTTTTCACAGCTTCTCTAATAACACTTGGTTTTGCTTGAAGTTCCGTAGAGTACGGAAACTAAAGAATCTAGGATGGAAAATGTACCTTCTAAAATTTAAGAGATAAGTTGCTAAACAACTGAATGATGAGCTCCAGCTATTCCAAAGAAACATCTGGCGTCGTAGCTAAGAGCTTCAAACTGTTCCTCGTGAAACATTCTTCATTACTTACTCATTTTTTCTCATATTCTTCAACAGAATACTGTGTCGACATTGAGACATGCGAATAACATCTAACTTTCTAATATTTTTAATTTCATAGCATAACTACACTTCAGTACTCATTCGCCGATTCTGAACATCCAATTATCTGCTCTGCACTAACTCTTTAATGATGTTGACAGAGGTTTGGAGTCAAAAGTGCAATAATATAGGATAACAATAAAGCTTTCAGTGCTGTTCAGTTTCTAAGAGATGCGCCGTATATCCGTTAAGCAAGGTAAAGGTGAATTGATGCATATTTGGCCTATGCAACGATTTAGGTAACATCTCGAGATAAATTTTTTGGCGCCAATTTACCGAGCACGGAAAGATTAGAGTTTGGTTTGTTCAGGACGAATGATCGAATGAACTTCCTACGTTGTTTTCAGAGCATGTCTAGTAATTACGTCTATAAGCGCTCTTTAAGTGCAATAGAGTTTAAAATTCAGCTAGGATCAGACTATAAATGCCACAGTTTGGTGTATATCGTCGCCGTATAGCGTTAAACGTCACCTAGCCTGTGGTCGACAATGGTATCCTGTCTGCGCACATTTGGTAATTCGCTCTGAATTCGATCTCTACGTTGAATTCCCAATTTAGTAAGCCGTGTCTCCTCAAAAATTCACTAGCTCTCATCAGTGAAATTATTCGCATCAGTGATTGCATAGAATCACTCAACCGTCAAATGGGCTTGCTTATTTCTAATAGACACTATTTTCACCCTTTGTGTAGTTATCGTACTTTGAGTGCAATTTAGAAGTAGCGGGTTTACTGTGAGAACTCATTATGCCACAGCATACAGCTTAGATAAAGGATAAAGCTCTTAATGTTCATCAATCTTTAAGGGACGTGACATGCACTGGACTTCGTTAAGCATTGTTGGAGGTGAATGAAGGCACATCTGGCCTATACACTGGCTCGCGGTGGCTTACCAATATATCGTATCAGTGCTGCTATTTTCCTAGACAGGTCTGGTAGCAATCTGCCTAACCCGCAAGGATGGAAGGCTTAGTGAGCATGGGGCACTAGATCGAACCCATGTACATTGCAGAGTGCCACTGTGCTATACGCGCCTGGGTAACATAACGACTATCCACAGAAGGATTGGAAGGCCTGGTGAGTCTGAGATGTGGAATCGAACCAGGGATCAATCGAGTGTCAATTGAAAGGCAACATCAGCCACTATGCTTCTCACCCCTTTTTGTCA
The DNA here is from genome assembly GCA_900624975.1 of Angiostrongylus costaricensis. Lineage (NCBI taxonomy): Eukaryota > Metazoa > Nematoda > Chromadorea > Rhabditida > Metastrongylidae > Angiostrongylus > Angiostrongylus costaricensis. Next base: position 52,774 of record UYYA01004853.1, on the reverse strand, counting down.
TCTTACTGGAGTTAGTTGGAACGAAATCATTGGTATGTTTTTGCTACCTTTTCTGAATATTTGATCACAAATTAGGAAGTAGAAGAAAAATACGTTAGGGGCTTATTGATTAAGCGATCGTCGAGTACGGTTTGAACCTAACTACTTCCCGACGGTTTGTATTTATGCTAGAAAATTTATTTGCCTTGTAAGAAGAAAAGTTGAAAACCTTAGGAGACAAAACAGCAAAATAGTCTGAGATTTTTATCTTCACTGCTTTATTTGTTTTCTGTGACTCAAGCATCCAAACATTTGTTTTTAACACTTTGTTAAATCGGAAAGCTTCCGATAGCATGGAAATGTGTAATATTTTTCCTCCCCAAGCGAAGCTATCCAAAAAATGACACGGGAATGACCTTGATGCTTTCCATTTTTATCTTGCGTATTTTAGATTCTGAAAAATCTCACTCTATGCTGAGACCAAGTCCGGCACTGAACTCACTAATGCAGGTCATCATCAAGGTGATGTTTGTGTCACAGAAGGAAGAACTTGTTTTCCAGTAAGGTCATCTGTGAGAGTGTCGTTACAAATGAAAAACTCTTAAATGGGCTCTTTGTTCGCTGTTTGATCATTCCTGTTTCCCTCACAAAATCCTGATAGAGCATTACTATGCGAAATGTCGCACGAGGCTGACATCCGCCCATCAAAGGTAATGAACCAAGGAACCGGAAGTGCCCCGATGCACCGGCTAGACACTATACATACGAAAAGTACGAAGAAAAAATGGAAACAAGTGATTTCTCCATTACCTAAAGCTTTTCGCAGCACTTAATTTTTACGTTTTTTTCGAGTGTGCACGTCGCGTTTAAATTAGTTCTACTACGGGTTGGGGTGCTATCCTTCCGGAACAAAATCCCTTTTCTCAACTGTAAGCTTTGTGAATTGTAAAACTCGAAACAGTCACCGAGAGATATTCCATTTACGAAGAAGCCTTTCTGCATTTGTTTTAAACATAGAGAACTGTCACTTCATTCTCTCCTACTTTATTGCTCTTTCCTTATTCTTTTTTACCTTATTCGAGTCTCAACGATCTTTCCTACAAACGTTTTAGAAAATTTTCGAATCTACCTTTGTTCATTTGCTTATCAAATTGCATTTTTACAGTGTAAAACGCATCTCTTCAGTAATACACATCACCTGTATCATCTATAGTCCCGTTGATCGTCGAATGAATCGAGCGGACCCCAGTAAATCTTCCATTTTTCCCTGTCGTGTGCAAGAGTAACCCAGTGGGTTCTGCTCGCTCTAGGATATCGTTGAGCATCATACCTTTTTTCAAAGTTCTTCCTGAAAAACTCTGACCATTGGGTCTGTGGTCTTCCTGCAGTACGTTTGACATCCCGAGGAATCCAGTCACTAGCGACTCTTGTCCAACGGTTGTCATTCATACGCATTACGTGTGGCCACCTTATCTTCGGCCGTTTGGCGTACAGAACGGTATCTTTGATTTCTGGTCGTTGACGCAGATCGGTGCTTCGGATCCCATCCCTTACTTGTGTGGAACGAGATAGTCCTAGCATCGTCCTTTCGACTGCGCGTTCGAAAACTCTGAGTGACCCTCCATCCTGCTTACCCAGCGACCAGGTTTCTTACGCATACGTTAGGGCGGGAAGTACCGTTGAGTCGAAAAGGTGTGGGCACAAAGTCGGGTGTTCTTTGTTTTCTTCACAGCATGCCCGATGCTCTTGAAAGCCCCCCAAGCCGCTCTTTTCCTTCTGCTCAGCTTTGGAGCTAGGTCGTTCATCATATTGATTTCCCGACCTAGATAGATATAAAGGTGCATTCGGAGATATTCGTTCTGTTGAGCGTGAATGGGGGATAGGAAACCAATGCGTTCTTCATGAACATCGTTTTTGTGAGAGTTAGTCGAAGACCAATCTTTCCACAAGGTTTATCAAAGTGGGCAAGTATACGTTCCGCTTGGCTAATGTTTGGTGTTATAAGGACGACATCATCAGCAAAGCAAAGATCGTGTAACCCGACCATCGATTTTCATTCCCATATTATACCATTCTAATGTTCGCATGACCTTCTGAAGGGTGGCGGTAAATAATTTGGCGAGATGATATCGCCTTGCCTAACTCCTCTTTTGACGTCAATGTTAATATTGTTGAGGAATGCTGATACCTTGGTTGTGAAATTTTTGTAAAGCTCACGAAGAATTTTTATGTACTGAGTAGGGACTCCTTGACTAGCAATGGCTCCCAAGACTGCTTCTATCTCAACTGATTCAACGACCTTCTGTAAATCGATGAAAGTGACACAAAGCGGTCTTTTGTACACTTGCGATATTTCAACTAGCAGTGTTACCGTGTGGATATGGTCCATTGTACTAAATCCTTTTCGAAACTCTGCTTGCTCACATAGTTGTCCTTTGTCTAGTGTTCTGTCAGTCCTATTTGGGATGGCTCGAGTGAAAAGTTTGTAGACGACAGACAGTAAGCAGATTGAGCGATAGTTACCGATATCGTGTAGGTCACCCTTCTTGAACAATAACACGGTCTTGCTGGTTTTCCACTGAGTCACTGAGTAGAGACCTTGCGCTCGACAGGTAACGTGTGAAGAGCCAAGCCAGCGTGCTTACGAGGACTGGCTGAAGGCTCTTCAGATGTTCTGGTCTTATCCTGCCCGGACCTGGTGCTGTTCAATTTTTCACCGACGAAATGGCATATCGGATTTCGAAGGGAGAACCGATGGTACAACATATCCATCCTCCTTTATTTCATATGACGGAACGTGGACGTGACTGTCGAAGAGATCCGAGTAATATTCGTGAATGATTTTCTCCATTGCCTTTCTGGACGCTGTAACTGCTCCGTCTGGACGCCGGAGTGCAACCATTTTGGTCTTGTAATTAGAAAAGCTTCGGTCGGTTTTGCGAATCCTTTTCTCAGCCTCTACAGCTTCGACCATTGCTGCTGCTCTTCTCTCTTTAAGGCCTTCTTTTCTCGCCTGTCTGCATTGTTTTGCAAGTTCGGACGTTAGTTCGCGGTTGCCTGCAGCTCGTGGCATTCCACGCTGGCGTATCAGCTCGAGTGTTTCTGGAGACAGACGTCTCTTGGTGACTTTCGAACTCTGAACTTTCATAGCGCCACCATGAAGATGTTAAAAGCTAAAATCTCAGTGGTGACCTTGAAAAATGTGTGGTCTTCCCTGTAGAACTTGTCCAAGTCCGTACATAATGCCTCGACTTCTTTTTCGTCATAGTTTCAAGTAGGCGCGCAAACGACGAAGATTGTCAAGGCCGGTATTGATCCACATCTCTTTAATCGTAAACATCCGATTCGGGTGGTTAGTTGTACAAATGAATCGATGTTCGTGGACAAACTCGTGTTGACGACAATGCTGACGCCGCCGACTCTTCTACTGTCGCATGTTCCGAGGAACAGCTCTTCTCCGGTGTCATAGACGGCGTTTAATGAGTTTGGTCGTCTAGTATCAGCTATGCCGCTGATGTCGCGCTTTATCCTTCTTGCTTGCATGAGAAAGCCTTCTATCGAGGACTCGGATGCAAGTGTACGTGCATTGTAGGTATAGATCGTCACAATAGTTTTTTAAATCCAGGCAGCTTCCATCGACCCTAAGATTTAAACGGCCTCTCCGTACTCGTCCTACCCAATTCTGCAAAATTGGGAGCTCTTTGGGGGTCAGGGGATTGAGGTCCGTTCTTTTACTGTGTTTAGCATTTTTGATACCTACCTATTGCTTGCTGGGCTCTGAGCGTGGACGCTGGGTATACTCACGGGTAGCTTGCCAAGCTCTCCCAGAGTGGACATAGAGCTTATTTGTTGGACGCGACTCCTAACCGCCTCCCATATACTTCCCAGTCACTTGATTGCAGGCTTTTGGCCGAATTGACTCGTAGAATACAATCCGCATAAGCAAGAACGCACCCACACACGCATTCATGAATACGCCTAGCAAATACAGATAGTGTGTGCCAAATCGGCTCGACAAATCGAGTCCGTTTCCTGGACCCACCTGCGTCTCAGGGAAGCAAAGGGCGCTTTTGGTCCGCGATTAATCCCCTATCCGCACCTGCGGACACGCCACGTAGCCTCGAGATAACCGGCTCGAGATCCCTCATATGAGGGAGATTCGTTGTACTACACATATCCCTTTAAAGTAGTAACAAAAACCGACCGCAGTCTTTAATGTTGCAGGATTTAAAACAGCCAAAATTAGTCAACAATGCTTTCACCAGCGTTATTTATGCTTCCTTCGGTCATCTAGAGGCTCGAGCCGAAAGTAGTAAAGTTTCACTCGCTTATATTACTCGCTACCTGCTATGGCTAAGGAGTCGGTGTGATGGACTTTGTTCTAGTTCATGTATTAACTCAGAAATTTGAAAATATTGCCCAAAATGCGTTCGTTCATCATGTGTTTTTACCAAAAGGCAAACAATACAATTTAATTTGCGTCTATACTTTCTGGAAACGAAAGCGAAACTCTATTTCCGCCGTCGTCTATACGTTACCATTTCGTCGTGAGTGGTTCTGAGCCGAACATTTCGACTAACAGTGGAACGTATTGAAAATCCAGCTAAGGGTTAACCTTGTGTTGGAAATGGCTGTTGTTCAGGAAGAACCCAGTAGCCACGACGTGGTAAATCTTCCTCCGACACTCCTAGGCAGGTAATTTCCAGCGCCGTCACAATGGCGCATCACAGCACTAATTTCTTGAGCATCCAAACAAAACATTTTGCCGAAGTGCTATCATACTTTTATATCTGTAAGTGAAAATGTGCTTGAGCACAATTAGCTTTTTGTGAAGATGGGCTGTCCAAACTTGGTATGACTACGAAGTTTACAATGCTTTTTTGTTCTTCTTAAATCCAGCACAGGTGTACTGCGAACATATTAGTTTGATCAACGGCAAGGAGAGTAATACTGACGCCGTGTCTCGATAAACTTTCTGTTTGTAAAACGTGAGCTAGAAGGGACAAAACGTGGGGCTGATGATCATCTTATTGTGTGCTTCACAACTCCCAGTGCTGTTTTAGTCTAACGGTTATCATTAAAAAACTCGGTGTCTGAGACAACGTCTCCGTTCTTTGTTCATGCCTAAATCAGGATTTTAGATTGTCTTTTCAAAGTTGCGTAGTACGAGAAACGGCCTCCGTCGTTCTGCTGAAACCGTGTCAGATAATGCTGGCTGTCCTTTCATAAAGCTTGCGCACAGTCGGCATTTCTGAAGCGTATGTTAAGACAGGAAAAACTGTGTGAATGGACGGCTTGACGTTGAACCGAACGCTTCTTTTTCACTTTCACTATGTTCTGAACGCGTTTGCAATCACAAAATGCACTTCCTACTTTCCAATTATAGTTCGAAAATGTTCACAATATTTTGTTCCCCATCCAGATCGAGAGTATTTTTAGAGATTTGGTTAAAATGTTCGGCTTTCACGAGGTTAATACGAGACATCTATTCGGTTGACGTTTCGACGTTTTCGTCTTCCTCATAGCCGATGACCCGAATAACAACAACCTCGTGTAAACTGAACAATTTAAACATATGATGATTAGTCACACCGTAGTTAAAGGAAAATTAGATTTTGAAATAGTGTTATTAGATATTCGTAACGTTGAGAGCCACTGGAGCGTCAGAAAGAAGTCCTTCTATAATCGTCTTCTTCTTCTCGAGATGTAAATCAAGCCTAGTTTTCAACAAGCGTTGTTGAAACAAGCCGCTAATGGTCTCGAAAGGCTAATATTTGACATTGAAAAAATAATGTTATAATGAAAACCAGCATAGTGCAGCCATCGGCCATCGTTTTTCCTCCTATGTTACCACATGACTCTTATACGACAAAGCTCTCTATAATGCAGATAAAAAAATTTGGCGGTGCAAAACAGTGGACCGACTTAAGAAAGTACTACAACCCTCACATTAAGTGAAAGTAGGCGATATATATATAAATAAATCTATAAGGGAATTTGACCTCGTTTGTTTTTCCAAGCACGTTGAGTACAACTCTGGCGTTCCTCTTTCGGCATTCGTCCATCATCTCTTCAAATAACAAGTAGTGATTGCTGCAAGTTGACATTCTTCTCAACATCGAGTAGCCACAGTGGAAAAAAACACAGAAAAACTAAAGAAAGACTTAGAATCTTTTCCTGCATAGTCTTATACGTTTTTTAAAAAAATACATAAGTATACCACTTTGATTTTTATTTATGCCTTGCTCACGGGAGTTAATTTCTATGTAAGCTTATCATAAAAATAAATATAGGATAAAAATCTCTGCGTTGATCAATCCCTGAGGGATGCGCCATGCATTCGATTTCATAAAGCATCGTTGGAAGTGATTGAATGCATATCAGGCCTTTATAATGACTCCCGGCTGCCTACCGATGCATTGAGCCAGTGCTGCTATCCTCCCAGACAAGTCTGGTACCAATACACTGGGTCCGGTGGGATGGAAGGCTTGGTGGGCCATGGATATATGGATCGATTCCATGTGTGTGTTGCAGGGCGCCTCCGACCATTGCACCACACGCGCAAATAATAATTCCGCATGGGATACTAAATCTATGAAAACATAATTTCCAAATCCGGCACTGCGGACAAGAAACGAGAGAATAGAAAGGAAAAAAGATGTTTTTTGAAGAATGCGGTGACCTCTCTGCTGTGCTATTTGCCCTGTCATTCATAATGAAGTTATCGTCATCTTCACAATTTTCCGAGTCTCCCACATCAAACAGAACCGTATTGTATGTTTCAAGTGCCTGAAAGTAAATGTGGTTGACCCTCAACTTGTAATGAAAAATCGCAATGGTAAATTACTATATGGCCAAATCGGAGACTTTGAAGTAACAAAAAATGTCCCTCGTTGCTGTGTTATGTCCCAATCTAGATGGAAGTCACCAATACCAAGAAAAAAGTGTTCTAGTCGACATAGCTAGCTGATTTTTCGTAGCCCTACAGGTGTCTGTGAAGTAACGAAAATGTATCCAATTCAAACGTTTTCTTAGAAAATTGGTCCAGTTTTCACTTGCTTCACGTAACAGAGTCGAGAAGGAATATGTTCATTTATGCTTAACGACCTTCATAATACTTACAGCACGTAGTGTTTTAAGGTTCTCCTCAGAAGTACCGTTCATAGAGCTGATGTCCTGACCAATGGATAAGTTATGAAAGAACGCTTCTCTCTGAAATTTTACTTATCGTTGATGTTTTAGTTAATCAATGAATAGAAAAAGCCACAGTTAACCGTAGTTGGTAAAACAGCAGAGCAAAAATTGGCGCTTACAACATCTCCGGACCTTGACGTTAGCTTGGTGCTTATTAAATAAATTAGATTTCAGCGGATACCTCATAAATTTGTGTTGTTATTTTTCCGTAATCCACTCTACAATGAATTGCTCGTATAAGAAAAAACTCGTTTGACTGAAAATTCCGCTTCAGTTCCACCAACTCTAAGTAACCAACCCCGAAGCAGTCTGGCTGACTGGCTAGTTATATCTAGTAGGATCTCATATCTTATAGGAGTTCCGTCCATCAGCAGTATTTGAAAAGCTGAAGGATGGCGTTTTAAAAGCTCAGAGAGTAGCTAACTGAGTGATAACTGAAGGATGAAAGGAGTCTGGTGTAGAGTAAACAGTTATTCTTTCATTCTTTCCTGGTGTATTAAGTTGCGTTAATCGAACACTTTTGTGCCAACGTTCATTGATATCGACGGTCACAATGCACTAAAAAGCGCTGTGAGCTCGAAAGCAAGATAGCTCGCAATGAACTTTATTAATTGGCCTCAAAAAGAGACTTTTGCTAAGGCATGGTAAAGTATACAACAATACAACCAAAAGGATGCTGAGATATTTCCAAAACTCCGAACGCCATGCCAGGATCGAACCCGCGGTTAGCGTTTTCGGCGGTTCACGTGTTACCCCATTGCATCAGACAGACCTTTCGTCTGCTTTTCTCTCAACCAGCTTTTCCTTCATCCTAACGGCGCTTTCAACAATAACTCGTAAACGGGAATGATTTGGGAAGCACAAATCAAATAAAGACAAACGTAGAGGAATAAAAGAGCCAGTGCAAAACAGCATCGCAGGGTGAGGGAGGTTGTTTCATTCGAATGGTGTTTTCCTGAAGAAGGTTCGAACCAATAAGACGATGAAGACACCATATCGAGTGGGCGAACGACTGTGGACCATCGGCCCTGATAATCGGCTCTAATGGAGACGTAGACGTCGGGACGTTAGCCGAATAAACCCTTTTTCATCCTCGGCTTAGCTTAGAAATCCAAGACTATTGGAACACATAAATGTTTGCTGACAGGAATAGAAGTAGTTTTGTCTTGCCAAGGTGAAATTCTCATTTTCTGGAATTCACAAAATGTCGCTTTTATTCACTTTCTTTGCTACCGACGCGTGGTTCGAATACGAAAGCAACAGAGCAAAAGGGAATTCGTTCTAGAGGACCTAAATGTGCATCCAAATCTTGTCGCTCCCTGTTGATTTCTCGCGGCAGCTGCACTCGTGTTGGAAACTTCATGAATTTAAGATCTCCCGCAATTTTCTTTCGGAACTTTCAGCGCAAACTAAATTTGAAGTTGAAAAAACATCTTGGAAACTTCATATACAAACGTCCTTGTCGCGATAGAGCATAGTCTCTTGCACAAGTTTGTAAAGTTCTCACCCTTCCATTGCTACACTTACGGGAAAGGTCGTCGTTTGTTTTTTTCCTGCCATTCAAAAGAGTAGGCAGTAAATAATAAGTTAAAATTGTGATTATAACTACAGGCTCGGCTTAACTGGGATCATAGCCGACTTCGGCTCCTCAGATCAATCGCATTGAAGGGTGGTTGCTGATGACAACGATCGATAGAACTGGCTGAGCGACAAGCGAAACGAAGGAGCTGCATGGCGTGGTGGTGAAAGCGTCAACCACCGCAAAGGGCGAAAGCGCGCTCGTTCCCCACCGCAGATACAGGTGGTCCGGTGTTTTGCAAATATTTCAGCGCCACTGAAGCTGTTGTTCGTTTCCGGAAAGTCATGTTCGTCGAGAACGTATTAGTAACTGTTTCGATTACTATTATATATAGCGGGGCAAAATTAATTGAGTAGGCGGCAGTTAAATGGTTAATTAAATTGTGAACGAATGCCTCTTACGAAGCACAGCTCGCCGTGTTGAATCCCAACCATATTTTTGATTGATTGGCTTATCACTAAAAAAATGTCGTATACGTATTCATTGCCACGTATTAAAATATATGAACGGGGCACTTCTGAATCTGTAATGAATTTTATGAGAAGTCAATACGCCTCCCACGTAGCATCCGTTCCGCACACTTCCCGTTTGTGAGTCTGCTATACGATAAACTCACAGGCAACAATGTTATATTTTGAGGCTTAAAATAGCTCGAGATGACTCTTTTCAGAAGAAATCAAGTGCGGTTGAGAACGAGGAATGCTGACTTGAACGGGAGTGACTAAACTTTTCTTCCTTCTTCCTTTACGGTCAGCATAAATTGAAGGTGGCATCATCGCCAAGGACAAATTATGACGTTAGTGAATTCATTTTTATGATTTTATTGGGCTCTCTTCTACAGCTTTAATATATATGACTTATATATATATTACACTTTATTGAACATAGATAGCTTAGGTAGCGAGGTGATTAGAGATGTCTAATGATGCAGATTCTGATCTGATTTGCAGATCTTATTTGAAGGAACACATACAACTATGCCAGCTATGCCTCCGAGATAAGAAAGTTTGAAAGAAACTTTTCGGAGTGCAGCACCACTGGACCGATATTATGGAAGGCCACAGAAAGTTACTGTATATCGAGATAGATATTCAATCAATCACCTCTGTAGTGGTTAATGGAGTCGAATGCCTGGTGCATTCTTAAAGGTTCGATCAGCAGTAAACGCTTTAACCTTTTATCCTTCGTTAAACAGAGATCCGAAGTGCTACCAACAAACAATAAGCATTGATTGACTGTAGGATTTTAATGAAATGGCATTACAAAAACGATATGAAGAAATAATTAGCTGCTACTGGGATGGGTAACTAAACATTCGACTACTCGAGCGAAGACGAGGACACTTCATGGTGTTCGTGAGCAAAAGTATAGAAAGAGCTTATGCCTTTTATTTTATTGTTTACTGTAATGCAGCCAAACAATTTAAAAAATTTCGTCAAAACATTCATTTATTTAGCGACGAAAGGCAATTGACAATCGTATCCGTTAAATGAGCAAAGCTATAAATTAAAGCTAAAATGAGCTTTCTTCCAGACGTTATTTTTAAATCTCGGCACGCAGAGAATGAATAAATTCAACTATTTTCCTTAACTTTTTTAGGAATGGTCAAAAGTGTGAAAATGCGATAAAAAATAGCAAAGGACAAAGACAATACAAAAGGACAGAAGGACAAAGCTTTCGGCGTCGATCAATCCCTCATGGATACATACACATCACTATGCTTTCGACTTCATTAAACATCCTTTGTAAGTGAACAAATCCACATGTGGGCTCTACTCCAACCAGCCGGAGGGAAGGAGAGATTAGTGGGCCAAGGGTGGGTGATCGATCCCTCCGTGTTCGTACTAGGGCGCCTCCGACCACTGCACCACACGCGCCCTTCGAAAAAGATGGGGTAACTCATAAAAATAGTTACCCTATTTGTTAGATGTCTAGATTGACTCTGAAACAAAACGTCCCCATTCTTTAATGTCTTTAGTTTTTTTTTCTCATAAAAAGGAAGAGAGGGTCTCTTACCTCTCAACGGTTTACTGGCTCGTTGTGGCTGGGAGGTGTTGCTGAGTGTCAGGCTGCGATGTACAACGGAGGATTCATCCTCCTAGCAGGGTGACCCAAGCTAAGAAGGAGGCCGGCGTTTCCATCAAGAAACCTAGCGAAGAGTAAACCAATACCAGAATCCACAAACGTCCTGGTTTCAAAGTCCTAAGGTGGTAAATCTCCCTCTGATCCACGAGGGCTGCTGCTGCCCGTGGTGGTGAAGACCTGAGGCAGACTTCTGCCAGGCTGACCTCGAGACTCCCGGGAACCATAATGGCTTAGCCAACAAATCTCCGAAAAAATGAAGAATATGTTGATGCCCGCACAACCAGTGTGGACGGGTTATTCAAGTGCCAAGTAAATACCTTTCTTCTAACAATTGGCAAGAAATCGAAAAAAAGTGACTATAGGGGCAAAGGATAAAAGCGATTGAAATCTTACTTTCTTGTTTTTTCTGTTTCGGTTACGGAGGTGTTTGGCTGGCTAAATTTCATTCAGTTTGATTCTTCAACGCTCTGGAGAAGGGAAATTCGCCGAAATATCAGTTTTTCCTTACTAAATCCAGTCTATCCTCGCAGGTTTTAGTTTGGATTATATCAGAAGGATGTTTGGTTAATAGAATAGCCTGTTTCCATATGAGTTACATGGGCCCCAATGAGTTGCAACGATCATATGTAGAGAATGTTTGGCTGATAAGTGAGCTTTGCTCCTTGGCTGTCTCTATTCTGATTGAAGTAACCACTTTCTTTAACTTTTACATTTTCTATCATTATTTTTTTGAATGAATGAATGAACCTACTTTGAGACCACCGTTGATGCCATTTCTGAACACGAAGAAGCATATAGTTAGAAAAAGTGGAGTCCAGCGGAGAAAGACGAGTAACAAATGAGTTTTGGTCAGTACGAGAAAGTTCACAATCACAAAAATAATCCTAAAATTGTGCGTTTACAAGTGAGTGAACGATAATGAGCAAATGAGTTAAAGCATTGGACTGACCAAAATAGGGCTTCGGCATCGAGAGGTGAGGTGAAATTCTCGATTGTGCTTTGCAGAACATTCATGAATAACATTGAGCGTTTTCAAAATGTCCACCATCACATCCTTGAATTCGTATTTCTGTATTTCTGCATTAACATTCTGAATTTGATTGCGAGCGGATGCTTTGGTGAACGACGGCTTTCCGTCGGACGACGTCCATAAAAGCTATCGATTACTGTAGGAAATCAAATAGTCAAAGAAACCAGTGTGACATTCATTCTATTTGTCTTCGTATTTTTGCTGAGCAAACACGAGGTGTTACTATTCTTTGTTCACGATTAAGCTGACGTTTCGGCGGATTTCGCCTTCTTCAGAGCCTGGAAAGGTCAAGTTGATAGCAACTCACTCGGCCAGACGCCTCCATAGCCAAACAAAGAAACTCCAAACCAAGATTTCAATCACTTTGAACACAGCTTTGCACACTCACCGCTTTCTATGAGGTTTCCACTAAGTATGTCACGTAGAGACCAACTGCACAGAAATCACGTGGAAGTATAATGTGCCCCTCACATCAGAAAAGCAGTTTTATATACTGCCCTGTATCACGCGTGATAATGAGGCATTCTTCCCTGCGGTTCATTTTCGGATTTCTGGAATTAATCCAGAGTGCCTCGAGAGTTTTTCGCGCCTGTGTTCTTGATTCGCGTGCGAGGATCGTGACACATACTTCGAAGTCGTCCCCGTTATGTCTCTGGGTCCTATGCGTGCCTAGCGGGGTATTTGGTCTATTTTTGCCGGCTAGGTGTTCTTTCATGCCGACACAGAGGGGTCTACCCGTTTCGCCAATGTATTCGTCACCACACGTCTTACAGGAGATCAGATAAACTATACCCGAGCTCATGCAATCACCGTCTCTACCACTGGGGCAAATTATGCAATTTTGAGTTGCACATAGACGGTCATATAGGCGGTTACGAACTAGCTGGCGCTTAAGATTACTCGGTGGTATTTCAACTACGCTCACCGAATTCTCTAAGCCCGCCCTTCTTAAGCAGCGTTTTATAGCTGTACTTATATCATTTGAGATGAAGGGTAGGATAAACGGGACCCTTCTATCGCTAGAGTTGACGTTTGGAGGCCTACGATTTCCTCTACACCTATTCTGAGCTACAGTTTCGTAGCCATTAGAAACGGCTATTTGCCGTGCCAAGTTCCGGGACTCCTCTCTCTGCTCTCTTCCCGTGCACACGTTGGTTGCTGTTCGAAACATGTTTCTTATAAGCGCCCTTTTCGTGTGAGAGGGGTGAGAGGAGAGATAATGAACCAAGATATTTTTACTACCTGGCTTTCGGTACCACTTTGTAATGTAGCCATTTTCTGATAGGTGAATTTGTACGTTCAAAAATGGAAGCAATTTTTGGAAGCTCGGGTATAGTTTATCTGATCTCCTGTAAGACGAGTGGTGACGAATACATTGGCGAAACGAGTAGACCCCTTTGTGTCCGCATGAAAGAACACCTAGCCGGCAAAAATAGACCAAATACCCCGCTAGGCACGCACAGGACCCAGAGACATAACGGGGACGACTTCGAAGTATGCGTCACGATCCTCGCACGCGAATCAAGAACACAGGCGCGAAAAACTCTCGAGGCACTCTGGATTAATTCCAGAAATCCGAAAATGAACCGCAGGGAAGAATGCCTCATTATCACGCGTGATATAGGGCAGTATATAAAACTGCTTTTCTGATGTGAGGGGCACATTATACTTCCCCGTGATTTCTGTGCAGTTGGTCTCTACGTGACATACTTAGTGGAAACCTCATAAAAAGCGGTGAGTGTGCAAAGCTGTGTTCAAAGTGATTGAAATCTTGGTGTGGAGTTTCTTTGTTTGGTTATGGAGGCGTCTGGCCGAGTGAGTTGCTATCAACTTGACCTTTCCAGGCTCTGAAAAAGGCGAAATCCGCCGAAACGTCAGCTTAATCGTGAACAAAGAATAGTAACACCTCGCGTTTGCTCAACAAAAATACGAAGAAAATCACTTGATCAGTGCCGAGGTTAATAGAAAGTCGGTCGTGGCAGTTATTCTATTTGCTGTTGTTTTACATCTAATGGAAAAATTTTTAACCAAAACACGTTATTATAAGGTGAAAGACAGTGAGATAAAACTACCAGATTCCTCAAGATACGACCTATCAAAGTTGCAAATCTGATTCTCCAGTGCCTCCAAAGTTTCAGCTATTTAAGCACGTTTCTTTATAAGCTCATTCAGTTCCCGCTTTAGGTCGTGTTCGTTAGACATCTTTAGGTACCGGGTTTAATCCCTTAATTTGTCGTGAGAAAACAGCAGAATGTGGGAACGTCATGAAAGGTTGGGATCGTTCCTCCATCAACATCAGGTGTAAAACTAGAAAATAAATCATTGCCTGAGCGTTAGGTCAATTTCAATCTGGCTGTAGTTTGCTAGTGGTTGAGATTTTCTATGCTGTGGAAACCGACATGGCCAGGTGCCCATACTAAGCAGTTGGAAATTCACGATATTACCACACAAAGATATAAATGACTCATATTTTTTGGAAAGGTGCCGTTAATATTATAAATTTCCTCAACAAGTCACTACATCGAAAAGGAATTCACCTACAAATAAAGCATATTTTGCAATCACAGCTCTTATTACGGCTGAGTTCAATTTAACAACAATGTGACGACGTGACCACTATTGGAGTCACTGCGCAGGAGGCATCGTGGGTGGTATGACCTCTATAGAGGTCATTGCGTTTTCCATGGTATATTTTGTTGCACCGGACTGTTTTCTTATACTTCTTGCAACCAGTGGATAGTATTGTAAATGCAGATGTTGCAGCGTCCATCATTAATGAAACGGTTTTTTCCTAGTGAATTTTCACTTATTAAATTACAGGAAAATCTTCTTGGAAAATTCCATTTGATGGGTGAAGGACTGCTGCTTTTGACGAGAGTCCGCACCACAGAAACTGTTGCCTTTCAGAAAGAAACAGAGTCGTTTCTGCTGTACTTGAACACTGAAGTCGGACACCTAGGAAACGAAATTCGCTAGAATAAGATGATGAATTACTGAGGAGAAATCTTCAGAGTGGTTCTATCTTTCCAAAGCCATCGATGCGCTTCATCACTTTTTCTGTATGGTGTGCTGTCATGCACTTCGTGTACACACAAACATACAATTTACACATCCCATCTACAATTAGCAGCCCTTATACACAGGCTGCAGGCTTACTTGCTATTAACATTGTTCACTTAGAACATCTAATTTTAGCCTACAATCAATAGTTATGAGGAAAATTCTGGTATAGTAGTACACTTGGCTTCAACAAATTTACTATCAGTGAAAGGTCGACGAGTTTACCGATGTGTTTCCAAACAGTACGTCTTATTACCAACCTTTATTCTCATTATATTGGTAGTACAAACGTCGTACTAAAAAGATTTATCTTACAACTGTTCAGCAAACACGAGGCATTATTTAACTTCTTTATTTACGTACAAGCTGACGTTTCGGCGGATTTCGCCTTCCTCAGAGCTTGGAGAGGTCAAGCTGACTTCAGCTACAATCTGAGCTGAGCTACAATCTACACGGCCAAAAACCTCTATAACTAAATAGAGAAAATGCCCAACCAAAATGTCAACCACATTGAACACAGTCTTTGCACATTTACCGCTTTCTATGAGTCTTCCACTAAATATGTTGAGTGGAAACCAACCGCTCAGAGTTCACGCGGAGTCGTATTGTGCCCATTTCATCAAAATAACAGGTTTATATATTGCCCAATACCACGCATGATAGTGAGGCATTCGAGGCAGGTAAGTGGCTTTAGGTATATAAGCCTGTTATTTTGATGAGATGGACCCAACACGATTCTGTGTGAACACTGAGTGGTTGGTATCCACGTAACACATTTAGTGGAAGACTCATAGAAAGCGGTGAGTATGCAAAGACTGTATTCAGTGTGGTTGAAATTTTGGTTCGGCATTTTCTCTGTTTGGTTATGGCAGTGTAGGTTGTAGTCAACTTGACCTTTCCAGGCTCGAAGGCGAAATTCGCCGAAACGTCACCTTGTACGTAATTAAAGAAATTAAGTAACACCTCGTGTTTGCTGAACAGAAGTAGAAAGAATTATTCAATGAATACCGAGGTTAATAAAAAGTTGGACTTGAAATTTATCTTACAACTTAGACATTTATGTTCTTTGAAATTTATACCATCAAAAACCTTTATCCCCAAACGGTCTACCGCCTCACCACGGCTCGGAGGTGTTTCTGGGTGTCGGACTGGGATGTAGAGCGGGATTCATCTCCTGGCACGCTCCCCCTAGCTGAGAAGGAGTGCCGCGTTTCCATCAGGAAGCCCAGCCAAGAAGTAGCCAAACTGCCTCTAATCCGCTGGGCTACGACTGCCTGTGGTGGTGAAGACCTGGGGCAGACTTTGGCCAGGCTGGCCTCGGGCTTCCAGGGAACCATAATAGCTTAACCACCAATTTTCCGAAAGATGGAGATTATGCTGGAGCCCGCACAACCAATGAGAGCGAGCCATTCAAGAAACAAATGAATAAGTAAAAAAATGTTAAGTGAACAAATAAAACAAAAGCAATGTTTACATGTGCAACATGTTCGTAGTAATCAGCACTAATGGCTAACACGTTTTGCACAATGCTTATTCTTCTGGTAACTTAATACCTTAGGAATTAACACATTTCCGACGTAAATCACAAACACTATAATCTTCAGCATCTACAAAAACCCATTTCACGCACACTATCATAGTTAATCATTGTTAATCATTTCGTAATCTAATCTCTTGTGCTATTTACCGGAACAATCGGAACCGAAATATTCGTATCTAGTGTTTCCGCTTATTTTGCATAGTTAACGGATTTAAAATTCTAGATTCCCATTAGGAAACGCTATTGGAAAAAAGGTTAAGTAAAGTATGCAGAAGGGTGCGTGTGGCGAAGTGGTCGAAGGCGCCGTGCAACACACACGTGGAATCGATCTCTGCACAAATGGCCCACCAAGCCTTCCACCCCTTCAGGGCCGGCAAATTGGTACCAGACCTGTCTACGAGGATAGCAGCACTGGCTCGATACATCGGCAGGCCAACGCAAGTCACTGTAACGGAAAGCTCGAAACGATGCTTAATGAAGTAGAATCCATGGCGCATCCCTCAGCGATTGACCAACTCCGAGAGCTTTATGCTTTTATCCTTTAAGCATGCAGAGCGGAAATTGTTCACGTTGATAGTAGTGGAGAAAGATATCCACGTGAATTAGGTGGCGGATGAGAAGGTTGCCGATGCACTGAAGGGCCTAGAAAACCATTTGGACGACGTGAATTTCGAGTTTTTGCTTACTTAGAGAAAAGAGAGCTGAAAAATGCGTATGAGATAGCCCTAAGGGCATTCAAATAAAGGAAAACTGCGTAACACACTTTAATAGTATGCACGTCCAATTACACAGTTTGTGAAAGTAGCATTTCACAGTAGAATTATCTTTCAAAAATTATAGGTGTGTTGTTAGAGTGCTTTTCGAATTCATTTATTTTGACGGCTTCCTCACGATTAATTCCTTTAGGGAAATGGTGCTTGGTCTAAATTATTGCTTTCTATTTTTTTGGTAGCATAAACGAATCGTTATTTTATGCTGTTTATTCACAAAAACTGATGTTCCAGCGTTTTTCTCCTTCTTCAGAGCTAGAAAAGACCAAGTTAACTGCAATCTTATCAACCAAATACATGCGTAACGTCAACACAAAACCGTGTTACCTTGGTTCCAGTCGAGTTAGTAACAAAACAGCTTCATCACTCACTCATCTTTCTTTATCACCCATTGAGTATTCCATGTGGAAATTAGCCGTACAAAGAAAAGTAACGGGACAGAGTTCACATGGATTCGAAATGTGCACCTCTTACGTTAAAATATCCACTCGAGGCATTGTGTGGGAGTACGTGTGATAACGAGATATTCCTCTTCGTTGTGTGGTTTTGAATTTATGTAAAATCTCTCGAAGGTTTCATGCCCAAAAATTTGGATTCTTTAATGAGGGCAGCAGTGGCTTCCACTTCAAGGCCTTTCTCATTTTGTATTACTATCCTATGCGAGCCCAATGAAATGCTTTGTTTGACTTTAAGTTTCTCAATTAAGTGCTCTTTTATACGGATACAGAAAAGTCTACCCGTTCCATCAACGTGTTCGGCCCAGCGCGCTTTACAAGAGATCGGATACGCCGCATAGTTTTCGATATCATTTGGTGATATGCTGTTCACGGATAGGCTAATTTGAAGATCCAAAAATGGAAACCAGCTTTCTTTCGGTTTCTCTCTGGTGAATTTTATGTACTCTGACAGATCGTTCAATAACTCGAAGTATTTGTCCATCTCATCATGTTTGAAGCATGTAATGATGGAATCATATATATATATATATATATATATATATATACGCGTCTATATACATTTACATACAACAACAGCAGATTAATGGCCTGGATCGACTACTGGCGTTTCTATTTTAAATATAAATGCCTTCGCGCTAGCCGTCGTCCCATACCAACACTCTCGTTTACTCGGAATGTATCCTGGCCCATCTAAAGATTGAGCGGCCTAGGCACTCCTTAAAGAGTTTCATCAACTGCTGTATCGTAAAGCCATGCACATTTATTGCTGCTTCGTGTTGCATGAGTTCGAGGATGGATTGAATAGCGGTGTCACTCGACACGTTTGTATAAACGGCGGTAACGTCGAAAGACTTTGTCACATGCGCGCTGGTAGGACGGGCGTTGCGTATGCGACCCGGAAACACTGGATGTTCCTAAGATGTGCTGGAATGTGCTTTAACAACAGGGTAGGTATTATCTATGGTCTATGTTATTTCATCCGTTGACTCGTCTATACAGGCGATAATCGGTCTAACTTTAAATAATAGTGAACCGATAGACCCAAAATGATCAGTGGATACTAACTTGTGAGTTTCGATACTTAAGCGTAGAGCGGGACATCCTGGCAATTTAAATTCGAATTGAGAAATATTATATGATGGGTTTATACCAGGCACTTTTAAGACTTTGGCCCATTTGTGGTCCAATTTTCGGTATTAACTTTTGGTTTTCGTTTCAGACGGTGGACGATAAAGGAAAGCATCTTCAAAATGATTTTTAGATATCTGAGCCTCTAACTGACAACGCACTACTATAAACTGTTCAGCTTTATCAATAAGCGACAGTTTAATGTTTCTAACCTTCTTAGCTCTCTAGATCATCGCACGGAACATTTTTTTTATTTCTGTGAGGTTGGGACCAAGTTTCTTCGTGCGGTAGTGATCAAGGGTTTTGAAATTTTCGGCCGCATGTATCTGGAATTTGTTATCAACTTCATTATTGGATTGTCGCTATATAAAGAATGGTTGAAGAAGTGGTGGTAGTGGTAGTGCCATTACTCTTTGCTGATCGCTCCTATTTAGTGCTTCGGCTCCAGCTTTCCAACGGATTCTATCCTGAAGTTGATGAAAACTGCATGCGACCCTATACAAAGATACCCAAAAAGTGGGATCAGCTGGTAAGAAACTTTGACCTAGTTCTAATAGCGAGCGTGTAACTTAGGGAAAAGTCATGCCGTCTTATCCTTCATTTTTCTTGCCCATTATTTACCCTACCGTGAACTAAGGATGCTTCCAGCGAAATAGAAAGCAAAAGACAAAGATTAACTCATGGAGAGGCTCCGTTTAAGCCATTTTCGACTTATCATCTTCCAAGTTTGCATGCATGAATGGATTTGGCAAAGGCGATTTGTTTATCAGCGCTTTATAATATCTCACACAGGCGAATCCACTTCGACACAGCAGAGGGGACGTGTTCTCCATAGGAGTCGTCTGATGCGAAAATGTACCAAACTACTAGGATCTTCTAAAAATATTTGCCAGTAGGATACAAGGTCTCTTGTTTTATTAAGATAACAGTCTTTTTTTTATAACCATTGACATATATTTCTTCCATTTATTACTTGGAAGCTTATATTCCAAGCACGAATGAAGAAAGTTTGATTAGTTGCCTCAAAATGAAAATGGACTCAACTAAGGTTATTCGAGCACAAAATCATCGTACCGAGCAGAAAGAAGACGTCAAATATTGAGGAATAAGGTCGTAGAAGATTGAATGCACTGCAAAATGTGGTTTTGAATGTGATCTGGCGATATCAAACGCTAACTGCACTATCCTTAAGGTGTCACGAAAATTTTGGTTTTGTGACTCGTTAGTTATTAGCAAAAAAATCCATTGTGCAGTTTTTTTCTCAATGATCTCGGCACTCAATTTCAAAACAAATGTTGTTAAATAGAAAACCTGTAGTAAATGCTAAGAGGTCTGCTGCCGAAACCTGGATTTCCAACAGCTTTTGTATGTTGCCTATTTTCGGTTGGTACCGGTAAAGTAGGCGATTGCCACCTCGATAGAAAGGATCAGATTGTGGCCTACAGTTGCTCCTTATCTCGATGTGGCGCATCTATAAAACAGATTGTGGACTCTTTTAGTAGTTTATTACTTTTCTATTAAAACTCCCTACTTTTTGTAGTCGCTTTTGTGATATTTTCATTACATACTTCTCTTCATAACATCGAAGATCATACCTGAATTGAGATATCATCTATTAATAGTTGTACTTTCCGAGTAATTATCAAACTACATCGAAGCGGAATGTGGAATTGGGGTTCGAATTTTCACCTGTAAAACGAGGAGAGTATTCATGTTTATCTTCAAACGACATTTCTATCTATACGCTCTCCTAAGAAGGAATGAGTTCAGCGAAGTGCTTAGAGGTGTTCCAAGAATATACATGCTCCCCACAAGCTCGACCACCCCTCCAATGATAACCATGCACTCCGCACATGTGGACCTGGTAAACTTGATGCCAAAACCTTTTTAAGGCAATAAAAATACTGAAACGATACATCTAAAGGCATCTAGAGGTCATCGAATGTGTGGTGCATCCTCGAAAGCTTGATCAACATTAAGTGCTGTTCTTCCACTCACCAAACCCAAAGTAATCCTTTGCGACTTGGTAGTGCTAGAAAGCTTCTTGTGACTATTATACTTTATTTCGAAGAATCGTAGAAGTAACAGACCTGACTCAAGTATTGTGATACTTTTCGTGTCATTCGTCCCACTGAGAAACTTGGAATGCGTGTTAACTAATGAACTCATTGGTGGCCATTATAGATATTCTATCTTGAGTGGAATTACACTGAATGTCCGTAGTTTTTTTTTTTAATTTTTTAGGCTTCTACTGCCTAAGATCTGAAACTGTTGAAAGTTTTTGGTAGTTACTTCCTAATTACACTGAAGTTTTTGAAGAGCGTGTTGGTAAAGTATATAAGTTGCAAAACAGTCATTCATTCAAGATATTATTTACGTTTTCACTTTCAGCTTTCTCGATAGTTCCGAAGAATTGGTTCAGAACGATGGCTTCCCTAATGGTTTACCCACGCCTCTTCTGACACTTCCGTCCTACCTTCCATTCGTTATTTACACAGGATTACTGCTACCTCGAGCGAGACGTCTCGCTAATGAACTACTTACTACTGAGGAAACATCTTCGGTCTGGTGAGTTATTAATGGACGAAAGTCGCTCGATTAGTGAGATGACGACGACAGAGTGATTAGAAATGCTATCGTTCCAATTAGGGATGTTGAAGAGCTTAGAACAAGAAAGAAGGCAGGTGAAGTTGTTTATTCTCACTCCCCTCATAATCACCCAATCAGTGAACACCACGTCACAGTAGTTTCTTCTTTCGATGAGACATCCTCCTGGATCTTGTTAATCTCGCCTTGAAAGCTTCCTATTAAAGTGGAAAGAAATCCTACACAGAATAATTCTTTCGTGATTTTATCTGGTCTTTCCATGATCACAAAAACTAATCGTCTGTGTTGTAACTATGGCGACGAATTACTGGTTTAAAGCACCATCCTGAAATAATGACTTTAGAAGGCTTCAACAGAAAACCTCTAAAAACAATGTCGAAAGGAGTTCTCGCTGCCTCTTTTGTATCCCTCTTTATATTAGAAACCACATAAGTTCTTCTCATTTTTGAATTGATAATTACGAGCGAAGCAGCGACCATTAACGCTTGCTATCGTTCGGGCTTAGATTGAAGAGAAACTTGAGCTCCACAAAAAGATGACCATTAGGAACAACTATGGGGGGCGATGTTCCAATCCAACGAATTCCGTCACTACTAGCCATCGGTAGCGCCGATGAATTGGTGGCAGCTTCGTATACAAAAAATCAAACAGACTTCTTTATCTCATGGACTTCACGAAGTCAACTATAAACCATTTCCACATTCTTCTTAGCAATTTTATCGATGGAATTCGACAACAGGCGTGATTTCTGTAAGATTTTTTTCGTTACTGCAAACTCGATCGTTTTCTGCCTTTTTGCCAGTTGTCACGAATTTTCTTCTAACTTCTCCATAGAGCTTTTTTATTGCAATCTTTTGCCCACGCTGGAAGAAATACGAGGAAGAAGTGAGTTCAGTCGTATGACCATATTCGTTAGTCCCCAGTCGCTTTTGTAGTGGACACATCAGGGTTTTAGCGTATTATTTTTGTCTGCCGATGATTGATATCCTTAAGCATCTTTATTTACATGTGCTTTTTAATTATCGTTAAACAATGCAACGTTATTTTACTTTATGGAAGAAATCCTGGACAACATTTGGAGGACTGATTTGCTTCCTTGTATACCGTAACCGGTCGAGGTCAATTGACGTGACGACCAAGTGTCTCTACCCATAGTTATAGAAGTTCATCCTATGCTTTTGGGAAAACTCTTTAAACGTTTCCGTAATAATAAATGATAATTTAAAAAGGCGCCTGAGAAATTTTAGGCTTTCGATTTTCGATTTTCAACACTCAGCGTTCGGAATCTCAAAAGTTATTTCGTGTCTCTCATAACTTCAACATTTTTCGTTGCTTCATTTCATTTTTTTTCTTTCTCCATAGCTCTGCTTTCACCTTAAGCAGTTGTTTTTTATTTGTTCTTTTCTCTTGCATACCCGCGCTTATTTTTGTTCCCAGCATCGACTTTCTATTAACCTCGGTATTGATCAATTATTTTTTTCTTCTTGAGCGGACATGAGGTTGTTAATAAAAGCTTTATTCACAAAACGGTTGACGTCTGGTCGCTTTTGCTTTCATCAAAGCCCATTATTTACCTTCAGAGATGGTCTTCCAAATACTGAGCCCAACCGTTTTCTTCGTATTTTTGTTGAGCAAACACAATGTGTTATTATTCTTTATTCACGAATAAGCTGACGTTTCGACGGATTTCGCCTTCCTCAGAGCCTGGGAAGGTCAAGTTGATAGCAACTCACTCGTCCAGACGCCTCCATAACCAAACAAAGAAACTCCACACCAAGATTTCAATCACTTTGAACACAGCTTTGCACACTCACCGCTTTCTATGAGGTTTCCACTAAGTATGTCACGTACAGACCAACTGCACAGAAATCACATGGATGCATAATGTGATTCCAGGCTCTGAGGAAGGCGAAATCCGCCGAAACGTCAGCTTATTCGTGAAAGAAGAATAATAACACCGCGTTTGCTCAACAAAAATACGAAGAATTACTTGATCAATGCCGAGGTTAATAGAAAGTCGGTTGTGGGAGTTACTCCAACCGTTTTTTCTGAAAACGTGCTCCTGCATTTCAGCGAGAAATTCGTTCTGGTTGTGCTGTTAGCAAGAGCGTCGTACACGCATTTCGATGTCCAGAACTCGTTGGCACTCCTTTTCTAGACCGCGTAGATCTTGTAGTTGTCTTCATTTGACAAAGTTGGAAACAACTCGCTGATTAAGGCAGTGGCGGAGAAAATATGTCGCTTGTCTGGATAATAAAATCTTTTATCCCAGTGACCGGACTTCCGTAACAAGTTTGAAAAGTTTTTTTTCTTTTGCTTCCTGCTTCTCTTTGTTATCACTCCTGACCTCGCTTATTTTGTATATGGTTTTATTGGTATGTGTGTATCTTAGATCTATTCACGATCTTTCTATAGTTAAAAACAATCCAACTTTTTCAGCTGAATTTGCTCAACTTGTTGAAGACTGGAGATCGCAAACAACGGCGTTCATCGTTAAATGTGGCCTAGAGCCCTTTTGTATGTTTTGACCTGTTCTTTTTTGTTTTAAAAGGTTTGGGTAAGAGTAGACTGGAATGTACCAACAGCACCACTTATAGGAGCTTAGCCAACTAATCAATCAACAAGCCGGCTATCCGATTATCGCAGCTTTGAGAACGAGAATTTGCTCAGAATAAAAAATGTAACAAAGCCTAGAAGCCAGTGTTTTTACTTTTACGAAGAACTGTACTGTAAATCTATAGCAATGGGAGACTCCATTCGCCTTGAACAATGGATTGAGCCAACTACTGCATGTGAATTTGTAGCGCAACCCTAACCACTGCGCTACTCGTGAAGTAGTTGACTCAATAGAAGGGAGGAAATATTTTTCCAATTCGGCTGCTGTAAATCTAACGATGCGATTCTAAAAATTTTTAATGTGGCTCTTTATTCCTTCAATATGAAGTCAAATTAATCCTCTGCGCTTATAATTATGAAAAAGGAAAGAAAGAAAGATAGAGAAGATTAACAAACACTGTCTCGGGCGGCGATAAAATTTTTTTGATAAAGCCAGATTTTCCTATTACTAATAAAAGCGCTCTAATGGCAAGGTTATTTTTTTCACCAAAAGCAAAATTCGGTTTTATTTGAAAATACTAGTTTTCGTATTTTATCTGATTTTACGGGCGCGTGTGGCGCACTGGTCGGAGGCGCCCTGCAGCAAACAAGTGGAATCGATCCCATCACCCATGACCCACCAAGCCTTCCATTCTTTCGGGATCGGCAAATTGGTATCAGAATTGTCTGGAAGGATAACAGCATTGGCTAGATTCATCGGTAGGCCACCGCAAGTCATTGCAAAGGCCAGGTATGCATTCAATCACCTCCAACGATACTTAATGAACTCGAATACAAGGCGCTTCCTTCAGACATTAATCAACGTCGAGAGCTTTATTCTTTATCCTGTTTTATCTGATCTTATAAAAAAGTCAATATTTTCTTAACTAACTTTTTAGTCAAAGATTGGATTTTTAGAAGTAAAGAATTCTTGTTTTTAACAGAAACTTGTAAGTTTCTCCTTCGAAAAGTCTCCAAATTCTACTAACAGACGACAATGAGAATAACAAGCCATGTTAAAAATTCACAGGCAAGTGATAAGCAGTATTGAAAAGTGTGCATGAAGAAAAATTCACCACTAAAGAGAATGCGGTGGGATAATGAACGGAGCTACTTCGTTCCCTTTATCATTGAATGTAAGAGGTCCGAAAAAACAGTTGAGCGTGATAAAGTCGGTGAAGTTCTCACCCTCGATAGGTTCGCATCGACAAGCTGACGAAAGCTCGTCAGTGAGAATTTGTTGCAGACGCAATTTACCGTTTAATCAACTGAAGTAATCCTATTCTCACAATCATCACTTCAACCACTATAGCGATTGGCTTTCTAATGGAGAAACGTCTACGGACCAAAATGAAACTTGCCTTTTTTTGCGATTTTTCTGGGAGAGACCTCAGTTGAGCCGATATAAGGCAACTGAGAAAGCTGAGCGGGATATAGTCGACTGTGGGATAGAATTGGAAACTCGATTTAGTTTAGTTCACGCCGCACCGGTCTTTTGTGAACGTCTGCTTTGATTAATAGCAGTTGCCTATACGTCAGAAAGGGCCTAAAAGTCTCAATAAAATCAAAATTGTGATTTTGCTTCTCAGAAAAGCCGCTATTGAACATTTGACGACTAAGAGACAATGGCGGACATAATAACCCAATATAGAGCGAAACCTTCATTTACAAGGGTCCCGCCCTAGGATTGTCATCTATATCCCTTTGCATTTCTTCCCAATAATAAAGTCTTTCGTTAATTTATAGGTGGTAATAAATCAGAATCTCTTCACGATTTTGCGTCGCACCCATGTTGAATGGAAAAGTGAAAAACTCAAAATAACTACTTTTCGGCGGCAGCTTGTCTAGAATATTTTAAAGTAGTAAATTCTTCTCTCTACCCAGAATATTTCCACCTCACACTCTCGAAATTTGTGGGCATGCGTTAGTATGGACCAATGAGCTGTGGCCGCCGACGTTCTGGATTTGGACCTAAGAACGAGGATCCTTTGCGGAGTATTACATAGATCTCACGAAAGTGAGCTCGTGTGAGCGTGTGCAGCTAGTATTCGTTGTAGCTTTAGACCTTTTTGTCTATGATTTTTGAATCCACCGATATTGCTGCCACATTTCTTTTAGTTTGATTAAAAATACCTTCGCAATATGGCGCCATCATAATAATACAATACTATATTCTTTTTCATAGAAGCTCTAAGGGATTTAGCGTATTTCGTAGAGTGTTCTCTATCTGGGGTTTTCAAACCGCAAAGGTTTAGTAAGTTTTGTGCTGTTATTTACTGCTTTCACTAATCAATTCATTCATTGACTTGATGATGACAAACAGTCGACAATTTCATAATTTCTGTAAAAGAGCCGATCTTAGATGCTCTCCTCTTTCGTATTAAGTAAAAATGACAAACTACTCCGAACTTCAACCATAAGAATGCTGAGATATGAACAAAACTCGAGACACAACTATTTCGCTTAGTAACCTGCCATGAAAATTATAGAAGGCAGAAAACAAAACGTAAAAACTCGAAACCTCAAGTGGGCTTCGAAACTGCGACTACCCTCTCCGGCGACTCACGTGCTATCCAAGACAACAACCGAGCCGAAGCTCTTGATTTGCCTTTCTTTCAGTCATCTTTCTGCTCTGTCGGTGCTATCAGCAATCAGGCTTCAACCCGAATGATCTGGGAACCACAGTATTGAAGTTTAACATTTCTTCGTTTTACGTAAAGGGGAAGACCTGACTACTACGTGTTCTTCAGAGATCACTACCAACCACTGCACAGCATCATTCATTGTGCTTTTGTTCATTTTACACGACTCAGAATCACATATACTGAAAGTGTCACAAAATCTCCTACATCCTGTTTATTTTCCCACATACATATTCCACGGAACTCTTCGAATTTTTTCGCATGCATCCGGCTGCTTTTTAAAGGCCCGTGGTTTTCTTTTACATGCACATTTAAATGGTGGCTTCATTTACTCTCTCTGTGCAATCCTAGGGTAGTTGTCCTACGCCGTTCCAAATGTTCATCACAAGCGCTTGGCTTAGGCCTTGTGGATTAAGGAAGCAAAATGATACCAGACGAGTGTGGTAGCAAATTCCTTTCACGGGAAGTTGGGAAGCAGGGCGAACTAGGACCCTGCATGTATTGAGTGGCATAGCTACCAGTGGGCTATTGGTTTTCCAAATTCATCACATTAGTAGATAGAACTACATTATTTTTAAACAAGAGTTCAACAATAGTGTACAATTTCAATGAGACGACGTCTTGGCTGCAAAAAGGACGCCTACGACCGGATGCTTCCCGATCCACTAATTTTTTTCTATAAGGAATCATATCATTTTTAGCCAAGACGGCATTCTGGTCATAAACATTTTCGTCCACTTTGTGTTTTATGGGAATTGAATCTTCAATTAACGTCTCCGGCGACGGTTGCATTGCGTTCATTGGATTAGTGTCGCCACGACGTGTTACTCGCTCTTCGTCGATGAAGGAGATCCAGGTTACAGTGACGCCCATTGAAGTTTTGGAAATCTTGTCCAGTCGTTCATAGTCGTCTCCGGCAGAACGTGGCAGATGTTTCAGCCCGACTCATCCATTAAGTGCATCCACGTGTTGACGAAGCGGGACAAGTTATGCGCAACCGTCATGAAGCAAGTCGTCGTCGGAGTAAAGTGCTGCCGATCGGCTGGCCCATTATCCTCCATCACTCATTCGCTCATTTCTACGATCATGTGGCATATTAAGCCCTAACGATCTTCATTATCTCTATTTCTATCCTCTCATTGTTTATTCGTTTTCTGTTTCATAAAGCACTCATAAGATGAAAACTTCAACAGAATTTTACTGGACTTTATGCGATTTATACGCTATTTTTACTAGACTTGGTGTCATTCATTCACTGTCACATGAAGTTCCTCTTTCTGACATTCACAGGTTATTTAAGTAGTGGCAATAAATAGGTCCCAAGTGATTTTTCCTACAAAAAATGCTGCAGCTACATTTCCTGTAAAAATGGGAAGTTCTTTAGATGTTGCGGCTACAGTCACTTGATTATCTGACGACGTATATTAATCTCTACCGAAAATTGTATTACATAAATGCAATTCGTCATTTTTTACGAGGGTTTCAACTACTTAATTCATAAAAATAATAATTACAGACTTCACTCAGCCACTACCAACAATTAAGCATTTTTCTATCTTTTTCTGAACGAATAGAAGGTTTCCTCCTTATTTGATTAATTCCTTTTCTCCAACATAAACTGACAAACAGTCAAGTCAAAACCAGTGCCATGACTGCTTGTTAGGCTTAAGATCGCACTAGAGCTTAATATTAAAGTAGCGATGTATTTTGGTAACCTGGTTCGTAACAACTTTGGCTTATCGTGTGACCATTGACTTTTATTTGGAGTAGCACATAACCGCTGTGATAGTGATCTTGTTGCTTTGATGAAGCCTAATTTCCAGTGTTTGTGGATTTGCCAGTTTTTTAAAATTAAAAAGTCTTTTTTGATAACTAGAGGACTTGAAAGGTTGTGAGAATGAAAGTGGTAAAAAAGAAATCTTAGTATGAATGCTGTGCATAATATTATGTCCTATGTTTTACCACGGACTCATGTGGTGCAGTGGTTGGAAGCGCCACTGCGACACACACGTAGAATTGATCCCCGCGCCCTTGGCTCAAGCCTTCCACTCCTCCGGAGTCAGTAAATTGTTACCAGACCTGTCTGCGAGGATAGCAGCATCGGCTCGATACATCCGTAGGCCACTGCGAGTCATTGTAGAGGCCAGATATACATTCAATCACCTCCAACGATACTTAATGAAGTCGAATTCATGGTGCATTGATCAACACCGAGAGCTTTATCTTTTTTTATCCTTTACGTTTTACTATAGCTTCCCATGCTTGTTGTGAGCATTTAGTGAGGTTTGGCACTTATTTTAAGCCTATTTTCTTATTCCCAAAACCAACTTTCTACTAACCTAGGCATTGGTGATTGACTCGCTATATTCGTGATTGGCGCATACGAATTTGTTACTATATATTAATTATTTACTTACAATAGCTAACGTTTCGGCAGACTGAAATGTGTTTTAACGTGAAAGGCACATTACGCCTCCATGTGAGCTCCGTGCGGTTGGATTCCGTGTAAAGTATTCACTGGAAGACTGATAGGAAGTGGTGACTGAGCAAAGAAGCTAAGCAAAGAAGCTTCTGTGCTCATTGTGATTCAAATCTTGGTTTAGTGTTTTCCTGTCCTGGTTATGGAGGTGTTTGGCTGGGTGGATTGCATCCAACTTCACCTTTCGAGGCTCTGAAGAAGGCGAAATTCGCCGAAACGTCAGTCAAGAAAAGAACGAGTTATCACCGGATTTTTTTTGGACTTGAAAAATACTTACAATAACCACGACTTATCTTATCCGTTCAATGTGGAATTACGAAGCGAAGTAGTAGTTAATTGTAAGTGAAATTAGCGGTCACTTAAATTGTCCCGAAAAGGTTCCTTAGCAAATCATTAAGTGTGAGGAATGCCTTTCCCAGCAAACGTGATCTAAATTGCTCCGCTTTCGATAAGTTGGCCAATAGTTCCAAGGAATTGTGGTAAAAAGATTATAGGCGAATTTCAATGAATTAAAAATAAGCCATCACAAATAAGGTAACCCCGTGGAAATCACAGCGCCACTCGCGGATATACGTCTGATTTTCTACTGACGCATTGTCTGTTAATCAGTTGCTTACATAGGCGAATTCAATCAACTAGCGAATTATGTGCATGAGAAGGAATGAAGACAGCTGGTGAATAATGTTCTCGTCATCGACGAGTTCTTGTTAAAATCGGCGTCGATAGTTAAGTTTTTACCTATTTAATACGGCGTAGGATTAGGAAACAACACATCATGGAGCTTATTATAATACATTAGAAGGAGACTGCTAAATGCTTCGAAAAGGTACGTCTGTCGAACCCGTAAATGAGAATAAAACATCCATTAGTTAAAATGTCGATGAGCATCTTCAGTAGCTGAACAACTTTGAGGAAACACTGAGAATGGCAACTAGTAGTTAATGCGGAAAAGGATTTACCAATGAGTTTCTTGCTATACACATTCTTGTTAGCATAAATAACTTTAAAACTGCAGCAAAATTCCATTTGAACTATGGTAAGCCGTGCTGGACTTTTCGACGACAAAGATTTTCTGCTAAGGCAGAAATGATGAATGGAATCTTCAGGCGGTCAAGGTAATCTATGCCATCCAAATTTTAATTGATGACTAAGTGAGAACTATAAGAAAAACTCACAGTTTTCTCAGCGATTTAACTGCTTTAAAGTGATCGAAGATCATGGACGTTAAACGTAACAATACTTATCCATTTAAGAATGGAAAATAAAGGTTGGAAGTATTTGCAAAAATCCGGATGGCAGGTGTCTGTGATGGGAAACGAACGCGTTATAATCTTTTCCGGCTCTGACGCGTTCACTACCATACCATGCGGGTACTTCGCTTCGCCTTTCTCTCATCTAGTTCTATCGATCAGAGCCATCAGCAATCACCCGTCAGCGGAATTGGTCTAAATAGCCCGAATCGGCAACGAACCCAGTTAAGCTGAGGCTATAGTCGAAATCACAATGATAGCTTTTATTTACTGCCTATTACAAATTTTTATTGGCAGGGTATTATGTGTGTTACAACCACAGTGATGCCGAAATATTTGCAAAACGCCGAACCGCAGAGTGTCAGCGGAGGCGAAGGAATGCGCAGTTACCCTTTCCAGAGCTAACACGGTCACCACCACACCATGCGAGTCCTTCGTTTTGCCTGTCTCTCAGCTCAGGATTCAATTATGTTGTTCTACTCAATTTTCAACTTTTTTTGAGAAAGCTGCGGACAGACCTCTTAGCGAGCTAATGTAAATAACGTCATAATCACGTGCAGCAGCGTCAATTTTTATGGTTGCATTATTGAGAATATCGACAAGGGACCTCTAACCAAGAAATTTTAATTTAGAGAAGGCCATTGGAGCAAGCAATTTACTATGCATGTCACCGAAAGCACATGAGGTCCAATGCGTGGAACAATGAGCACAAATTCCGTTGATATCAACGAACATTTAAGAATAACTCCCAAAATCGAGCATTCCTGCTTGTGACAGCGTTCTAAGCGATGTTTTCCGCTAAGTTATTGGGGAACGTTAGATGAAATGGCTGGAAATCCATCATAATTGATCACGAGAATCTCGAAGAAGCCGTCATCAGAGATTTTTTGCACCACCATCAGACGTGTTGGGCTACATGCAATATGTCATCTTTCACAAAGTATCGGCGTATCTTCAAATGTAAAATAGTGGTGCTCCTATATGCCTCTCATGCTTAGTTTATAAGAGTGGTGAACAAAGGTATAGCAGAACCGTTCGAAAGAGCAACAGTTGTGAAATAACTGTACCTGTTGGCGGTGTTGTTATACGGAAGTGTTCAGTGGGCAATCTCGTCAATCTAATCAACCACGAGCATCATTGTAAAGCGCTTAAGAGCAAAATAAGTACGAAATTACGATGAAGGGATAGGGCTGAAGGTAACACACGAACTATTCGAATCTCAGTGGAAGCTGTATACAAGCCTAAAAACAACTGATTTCTGCAAGATACCCCGAGGTGCTATTCAAAAAGTGTTTCAACAGAGAGAGAGAGCAATGAACCATTCGAAAATCCTGTAGAAATATCTACAGAAAAACATTCGACGTTTGTGAAACAACAATTCAGCGTTGTACTTTTTCCTATTGACTTCCAGAACACGTGGTTTGGAAAAAACTAAGTAATTCTAGAAAGGTTGCCTTGAGATATCAAAACTCTCATGCAGTGCAGGCTAAGAAGGTTGTTAAAAATACAAAATAAATGAGAATACCACCCAGGGGAGTATAATAAGAAAAGTAGCCTTATTTGTTTTTTGGTCAAAGCATATCTTGGCAATGTGTAAATTATCTGCCAATATAGAATGCAGTTTATTCCAAGCAAAAAGTGGAATTAAACCTTTTTTTACTACCGTATACCTGAGGTATTCTCAAGTACTTCTTCCAGTCGGTCAACTTTATAATAGTTGGAAAGCTGACATTGAGAAGTGTATTTTTCGCGTTTGTTTTTTATAAGATCCTTACTCATCAATTTGACGGTCACCCATGGATCTCCATCGTTTGAAAGCCTTGTTAGGATCAGTAGCAAAATGATCTTGCTCGTAAACAAATGTGTGGATGGGGAGTGAATCGCGGGCACTCCCATTCCATGGTGCATCTGAAGACTTTTGAGTAATACCGTAGACGTCGAAGACAAAAATCTTACCACTGGGCGCAAAATGAAGTGCTCTGATAAAAAAGCAGGGATGCGTATAGCGCAGTGGTTACAGGTGGCTAACAATTCGTATATTGTCAACGGTTCAATTCTGTTTCCTAGTCCCACTAAACCACCTGCACTTTCTCGACGGTGAAGCAAGCTAATTAACTCATTTTTTTTCTGAGAGGATAGACACATGGACTTGGTTTACAGTTATAGTCGCGCAAGTCACATTTCTATAAATGTTCTCAACCACCTCTGCGATGCCATGAATGGAGTCCAGTGCATGCGAGCACCAATGGGCTTGATCAACCGAGAACGCATTATCTTTTCCGTAGTCTACAGAAACACTTTGCATCTGTGGAATAAGAATTTCCTCTTTACGGTTCGTGTTTTTTGTGCCTTGTGACTTGCGCGAGATGTTAACGAAACATAAATAATATGCTGTTTATGGAAACAATGGAACAATCCATTTACTTTCCGAAAAACTTAATAGCCACTACTGCACTTTGTATCATACAACAGGAAGTAAATAGAAAGCAGTTCCCGTTATCACTTGAAGCTATGGGATTTGGGCATCGTAGAGTTTACGATGTCACCCATTACGGAGTCCTAATGGAAGAGTCTAAGAGGCTATGGCATTAGTCTTCTCTCGGCTCTTAATCACCTAACGTCCAGCCATCGTCTTAGACCCAAGTGCTCCATTACGAATTTTATTCTACACGCCTGTGCTCATCAGTTAAAGAATTTGCCATTCGGTGAGAACAGCTACTTTTTTCATCAGATCTGACTGCGGCGATGCGAAAACGGAATATAAACTAGATTACAATGGTCGTGTAAAGTTTTAAATTAACATATTCGTAAAACAATTCAAAGAAAGGTTATTTAGGTACTTTAAACGCCTTGGGCACAACGATTTTTGAATCTGTAGGTAACAAACCTACGCTGTCAGTTGATGTTTGATCACTTAAGCAAAATTCAGCATTTGAAGCCGCTGGCCACCGTCGCCTTAAATTCGTTCATTTATATTCCTGTCTATTTGTCCGATCTCACTCCCGGGTCTATCGTGCTCTCTATCCCTTAGGAGTTGTAGAATCAGTGCCATAGTTGCCTGCAATGAAAGAAAAACTTACTTGATCCGTCGGCAGCACTTATCGTACAAGACAGTGTTTAAAGAAGCTCTGCAACATACACATTGGCTGGGTCAACTGCCTGATCGCGCGCACCGGGCTCACCAACCTTTCCATCCCTTGCAAGTATGCAAATTCTTATCTGGAAGGATAAACACCTGTGCCATGATACATCCGCTGGCCAGGGCAAGTATACAGGCCAGGAATGCATTAAATCACTCTACGTTGCTTAATGTTTTCGAACGCACTGTTCACCGCTAATAGGATGATAAATACCAGACGCGGTTTCGAAATATTACTACGCTTTGTGCTAGCTGATAATACACCGACCTCTGCACGATGTGCGCAATGATGTATGTCCGGAAGAAATACAAGTTGTTACCACCGGACATTGTCATTATATATCCACCATCAGCATCGTGTATAAAAGGGCATCACTGAGTGAGGATGCCTCATTCGAGAAGATGGCTCACTGAGGAAGGTCTGGCTCGACACGAAGGCGAAGACGCAACGTCGAGGCGAACAACAAGCATGGACCATCGACTCGGATCATCGGCTCTGAGGAAGACGAAGACGTCGAAACGTTAGCCGAAAATAAATATATTTATCAACCTTGTGCAAGCTTATCAAGAAAGAATACATATAAACTCTTGAATTCTTAAAGTTCTTTTGATTAGTAAGAATGGATGGGACGACATCGCCATTGCAAAGTTTCTTCGGATATAAATGTCAACCCATTTCTACCAGGATCTAGCTTTGTGCTGCGGATAAATGAAACGATGCCTAATTTAATTTCGGTTGCGGACTTGCTGGCTTTTGAAAATAGGCGATAACTAGATGGCTAGTCTTAAGCCTTTTATTTACTGCCTTTTTCTTTTTAATGGCAGGGTATGTTGCGAAATATAACTCGTACATAATGCTGAGATATTTGCAAAACTCCGGACCGGATGGTGTGGTGGTGAAGTGCGCTACTCCCCGGTAAGGACAATAGCGCGCGTTCGTTCCCCACCGCATACATCTGCAGTCCGGAGTTTTGCAAATATCTCAGCACTATGTACGAGATAGATGGCTAGTTTTCGATAAATAGGAAGCTTAAGAAGTTTAGGAGATGAAGGAGTTGTAGAAGATACTTAGTTCTACCAATCTAGGAATGCTCAGATTATGTAGTCTACCATTTGCCGATATTCTTACCATGGTTCACCATGGAAACCGATTGCTGTTAGAATATGAGTGTTTTGCAGCTTATGTTGTGTCCATTTTTGCACTTTTTTAAGCCAACAAATTCCATGAGATAATCGGAATTCATCATAACGATTGGAAATGAAGTAACTGCTAGCAATCATTCGAAGCGTAGCCAATAAACTGGCTGAGAAGAGGTTAAAGAGGTTTTCCGTATATTTCTAACCGCAAAATAGAGCTTTTTTCGGCCGACACCAGCCAATACCTGTTTTGGATAAGCTATCGAGTGATTACAAAAGCTGCTACGAAGTTCACCCGAGGCAGACGCTAGCCGGGCTGATCTCGGGACCCCAGGGAACCACAATGGCTCAACCGGCAAGTCTCCAAAAAAGAAAAATGGCAAAAAATCCAAAAAAAAAATAGGAAAAAAATATGCTGACGCCTGCGCAATTTGTGAAGACAGGTGTCCAACTATCCAAGTGTCCAAGTAAGCTACAAAAAGTTCTACGCGGAAAAATAAATGATCGAAGAAGAAAAACAAATTATATTTGATGCATCCTGATACCATTATTTTAAAGTAGTCGTTAAGGTTTCGAGAATGAAAATCCAGCGGAACTTCGGATAACATTGAAAAGGCTTCTCAACGATTTTAATAGAAACCTAAATATTTCTGTACACTAGCAAGATTTCGTTACCGTAGACAACACGTTTTCATGCAGAGAATGCGAATGGCTTTCAATGACTTTCTTATAAGGGCACTTCGATGAAAGGTTGACAACATCTAGCCGGTGTTTTCAGCGGTGGAGTGGTGGGTGCAGCGAGGAACAACATGTTCTTCCAAGCGACCCTCGCGCGCTCCTTCATCAACGCGCTGTCTCTTCGCGGGGACGACGACGTTGTGGACCGACTCAACTATTACTACACGCCGATCATTCTCAGCATCGCATGCCTCATCATTAGCGCCAAACAGGTATACTTCCCGGTACCTAATCGGCAGTACGGTAACTTGTGTTGTACGTAGCAATGGGCGCAATTTCTCGATTTACGTTTACACAGTATCGTCCAAAAAAAATGAGTGACAAGAATAACTAAATTAATGTGATATGAATAGAAGACAGGAGCAAAACAGCTTTTATTTAAACATGATCTACAGCTCACAAGAAAAAACCAATAAATTATCCAAGCTGTACATGGGCTAGAAAAGGTCACGATGTTCTAGAATTTGCTTAGAAGGAATCCGGTTTCCAGCTTCGATACACCTCTGATTGCACTTTTGTACCGAATCTAAGAAAAAAGGATGTAATGGGAATGCCTTCTGTTAATGAACAACAAGAAGTTTACTCGTGTCGAATGTTCCACTGCAACACAGTTCTTCATCTATCCGTGAAGCCAAGGATAGAATCAATAAGAACAACATTCATTTCAAGAAGTGTTCTGTGGTACGAAGTTTGTATGGCCTTCTTCACGTACCGTTTTTCCTTCATAAAAGTAACATTCAGAAAATAAAAACTTGCCATCTGGAATACTTGTTGTCTATCAGACAGTAAACAATGTTTGTAAAAATGTACTAGCATTTGTTAAAGCTAGCTTGACTAAGATTCATTTCCAGTGATCGTAGTGGTCACAACTTCATGCCAACTAAGTAATCGCTGCATTTTATTTTTACTTTATTTTATTTTATATGACCCGCCTTCACCTCTGCCGCGCGGACCTCAGCACTTCTCATATTCGATTCGTTTCCTTGCATCCATTGTCCACGAAAATCTTCCAACTTTTACGTGTGGCTTCGGTTGCTCCTTGAAGATTTTCACTTCATTTTCAATGTCGTAGAATGCTGTTAGAGCAATTGTCCTTGGAGTCCTGAGATAGCCGGGTTGGAGCGTTCCTAATTCGATTAAAGAGTGGGATTTTTTTCCCAGACAGGTCCGGTACCAATTTCCTGATCCCGGAAGGATGAAAGGCTTGGTTGGCTTAGAGCGGAATCGAACTGGTACCACTCTCGTGATGACGGACATCACCACCACTGCGTAATCCGCCTCCTAATCGCGCCTTTAGAGTTGATAAAGTGAAATTAGACGTGTCTCAGATCAGGAACATTGGAGACTGCACACAATTTCACTATTTATTACTCTCTATTATTGTTGTAGTCACTACTTTTTTGAGAGAAAAACAAAGGATGTTAAACTTCAGTTCTTGTAAAAAAAAATAACCGCTTTACTCACCCAGTTCGTTAAGACATTGAGTAGGGATTTATCCAACTTTCAACACTTTCGCCGACACAGTTTCTGCGCCAATTCCTAACATCCAAGTCCTTAATTACCTATGAAAGTTGACGCCCTTCGTTTCTCCATTTCACTTTGAGTAGCACGAAACGCACTTGTGTTATCGAAATGATTGAGCTGATTATTGTGGAAAAAAACGCAGGAGCGAAATCTCGGAATGAGTTTTCAGTAGTTACACAATAATCTTTTAAGCTGTTCGGGTTCGCGATTGTCGTTAAAGTTCTAAGATTGATAAAGGACTAGTTTGCTCATGTTGTGGTGTTCCATTCAAGTTGGACGGGGGAGAAAAAAATGGTTCTTCAATTTCACGTTCCCAGTTTACAGTGAGCTTTACAAAATATAAAACAAACCAGTTATTGGTAAAATAAAAATTTTAAGCGTAATTCAGCAGTAAGTGAACCTGTGGGCAGTTTTCTGTTGAAATAGTCACTTATGTTAAGGATTATGCTAGCTGGCTGCGCTCTACAAGAATCCGATTGGGTCCTATTTGTATCTTACAAAGAACAACGAGTGTTATTACACCGAAAGCTTTTACCTGCCTATTATACATTTACAATCATTGTCATGTGATGTTTTTGAACACAGTAATTTTAGCAGGGTGGTTGGTACAGTATTTATTTCTTTCGATGGTTCTCGGCTATTTTTCTTTCGGTCTCATAATTCAAAAACAACTAGTACATCAAAAACTGACACATTATTGCCTGCTCCGTCAAGCATTTGCGTTCATATGTGGGGTTTGTGTACCTTACTGGTCGGGATTTCCCTGAAATAAACATGGTCGTTGGTTCGATCACACGCTCTTTGCTAAGTAAGACCCCGTCCTTCCGAGGATTCCAAATTGGTAGTGGGTTTGTTCGTGAGGATATAAATCCAAACTTATGGCCCAATATTTTTTCGTAATCCATTTTATATACCATTAAAATCAATTTCACGGTGTTAGTACAGGCCAATGCGTGGCTCGCACCAAAATGTCAACGCGAAACTGGTTCACACAATTATTAAACGGTACAGCTTTTCCTCGCTTTCAAACTTGCACGAAATATTAATCATTATCACTAGAAAAAAAAGAAAAAACAAATTCTGGTAGGAAAAGTTTTTCTGTTACTTGTCTTACGCCGAAGAAAAATTCATATGTGATCCGACTACAGTACGGTGGTACGCCGATCGAGTGTTGGGTGAATCCGCATTCCCGTGAGAGTATGGAAGAGTACATCGAGAGCTATTGTTGGATTCAAAACACCTACTGGGTTCCCATGTACGAAAACATCCCGGACGATCACACTACCAGAGAAGGTTTGATGTTGTACTGTTTCAGTTGCATAGCCGTCGACGCAAGTGATTGCGTCGTTTATTGCAGAGAAGCAAATCGGATACTACCAATGGGTGCCGTTCATTCTTATTGCTGAAGCACTCATGTTCTCAATGCCGTGTATTTTTTGGCGACTACTTTCATGGCAATCCGGTTTGTCTAAATTTTTAATTTTTGCTTAGCGATTTTGAAAAAGTACTAGACAATGTATTTAGCACAAATAGGGGCTTTCTTGTTACTTCGAGCTTTCATTAGATAATAGTGGGATTCGCTGCCCTCCTGTAAGAACCGGATTTTCCACCGAATCAGATGGGTTGACGATAGGGTTCGGTGATGATTTGGGAACCTGACAACGCTAAATAAAATTGTATGAATTAGCGTTTACCGTGTAGGAAAGAAAAGTGGAAATCTTCACTTCGAGACCTTACACGTAGAAGGATCCGACCACCACCGTGGATGGCAATTACAGGACAATGAATCCAATTTATGAAAAGGAAGATGCTTGCGACATACGAAGAAGGCAGTCTTGTTAACCAGCAAATTTTTTGGCAAGATCAGGATCTTTTTAATGAATCCGATATTTCGTAGAGTTTATCAGGTTTAAAATCTCACATGATCTCGTAACGAACATGCTTTGTAAAATGCCGCAGCAATAAAAGTACTCCATCGAAAACTTATCGCTTGATCTTTGTCCTTTAAAGCACTGTTTTCTATTTTGAATCCTAAAAAATATAAGCCGGAAAACTCAGTTTAAACGTGATATATGTCCTTCTTATTCTTACCTTATGCAGAGAACTTTATTTCCTGCAAGGCCTTACTTTGCGAATCGTGTGAGCACAAGCGCAGTGTTCCCCAATTGTTACATTTAACAGCTAGGTAGCAAAATTTTTTTCTTGACGTGATTTCCGGCATTAATGCGACCTGATCTGGAGTTCTGGACGGAATCGTCGACATTGATCGTAGCTTGTGGGATTTTTTTCTTTTTGCTTTCTTTTTCTTACTTTGAAAATGAATCTTCATCACATATAGCATTTTGAACCCTAGGAAAACGATTATATAAATACGGTTTCTCCTGAAATCCCTAGATACACATTCAAGTCGATTTCCAAGCTTTTGCTAGAAGGAGTTTCCGGCTTTGGTGAATAAAGGGATATTGGCGACATTACGGCTAGTGCTTGTTCAGAATAATAGCGATTCTTGCCAGGGCAACAAATCTACGATCAGTCTTCCCACCCTGTCGTGAAATCTGAATTCACAACTGAAGAGACTTCCATTGCTTAAATACGTTGCGCTTTTTTCTGCAAAATCTTTCCAAATTTGAGAACTACTCGATTGCCCTTTCATCATTTCAGGTCTCAATATCCAACACCTCATCAACGCAGCTTGCGACACTCAGGCTATTGTCGACCCCATGGAGCGCCAAAAGGCAATATTTTCATTAATCATAAAACCTTAAACAGCATTATTAGCTTCCGTCTGTGCTTCGATGAGCTTCGAGTGTAACGAAAAAAACCCAGTAAATTTTCTATCTATTCCTATCGTCTGTACGATTAGCCCAGTGTTTCCAGGTTGCTTTAAGTACTCGTGGAACGTCACATTTTTCATATAAAACGTTAGCTAAAAAAATCGAACCATCGAAAACGGTAGTCTTTCTTCCATGTGCTTGACATTCGTTGGGGCCTTAAATACGAACGGCTAATCTCCAGCTGTTGTGTGAAGACGTATAGAGTGTTCTTTACTGCATTTCCTCATCTACTTTGGCACATGCAGCATGTTTCTGTGCTTTGATCGTCTCCACAGTTCTGAACTTAAGATTTCTTTTTGGTCTTAGTATCCACACCTTAGCTGGCATTTTTCATATTGCTTAGTAATCTTTCATCCCATTGTGCGTTCAAGTGTTAGGACCTGGTTTTAGACGTAAAGTTTAAGACAAGAATAATCGAAGTGCAATAAAGGTGGACACGCAGTCGTTCATTCAATCTCTTCTTCACTATATCTACAATGTTTTCGCGTGCCACTTTCATCCACCTACTCAGCTTTGAGGTTCCTTCATCATATTGACTTTACGACTCAGACACCATACGTAGAGCACTTGAAAATATTCAATCTATTGAGCACAAATGTTACATTGTAAGCAAATTCGTTTCTTCATGGAGATATTCTTCGTGAGAATGGATCGAAAACCATTGTTTGAGCAACCGCTTACAATAATGGCCGCCTTTAGTTTTTCCAGCTTAATAAGAAAGATGTTGTCACCAAAACACAGTTGTGGAGCTACCGGTTTTCGGCTTTCATTCGTTTGCTTTCGATTACAGTTCGGGTACATATCGTGTTGCTTGCCAAAGCTTTTCCTTGAAGCCTTAAATCTTGACAATGTTTTTCATAAATTTTCAGTCTTGGTGTAAAGGTGTTACGTTGTCTACGGAGAAGTTTTATGCACTAATCGTTCCATAGCTTTCATAACTGCTTCTATCTAAAGGGAATCGTCCGATTTTTGGGTCTGCAAAGCGGTCTCTTATATTCTGGAGATGTTCCAGTGAGTTCTGTTATGTGAATATGATCGAACACTTTCGCAATTCTTGCTTGCTCACATGACTGTTTTTCATCTAATGATTTCCCACCTCTTTTTAAGCATGATTCGAGTTGGGGGTCGCTGAACTGATACCGCGCTACAGTCAGATTTTTTTTGCCGCACTAAGCGACTTCGCTTAGCTCTCCCTTTTGTGTAGCATTGCAGTACAGCAAAAGTTTTTGCCTTGTTGTGAAATCCTGTGTACTGACAAGTTACTTTTCATAGGCCGATGTGTTGATAAGGAAAGGTGGTAGCTTCCTCAAATATTCTGTTACAATCCTATTCGGAGCAGGTTGTGGTGAACGATTTTTTTCCAACGGCGATATGGCTTGGCATTATTTAGATGGTGGAACTGTTAAGAGACCATATATATTTTTCTTGGTTTGATATCTAGAGCTAAACGTCGATGTCAATGACTTCGAAGTCGAAGCTATTGGTTACTTGCTCCATTGCTTTTCTGATGTTATTGCCAGCCTCTGCAGCTTCATCTAGCACTAGGGCTTTTTCTGAAGAATTTCCTTCTTCGCTTTTCTACCGACTTCTACAAGTTCAAACGTAGAGAGTAATAAACTGAAGCAGTGCAAAATTTCCGGATAACATGTTATGCAAGACCTTCATTTTGCCTTGAAGATGTTGTATAACTGCGTTGTATTCATCACCGGCATTTCCGACAATGGGACTTTTTCATAAACTGACTAATTATGTGAACAAATCCCAACTTGCTATGGTTTCAAAATATCGTTTTCTGAGTTTCAACAATTATCCACCTTTGTGCAAAAAAAAGAATCTTGTGCGAAGAAGGCAATTGTTCTATCCCGGGTAAAATTTTGAGACCATTTCGGTGTCAGCTATGCAAATCTTCAATTTACTATCATCGTTATGTTCCTCTCTATTTAGAAATTTCTGCATCCACGACTGAGACGAAAGCTTCTGAAATTGGCAGTTGCCATGAACGATGTTGACTATTATCGTAAGCCGGAGAGCTCATCAGCTTGCTCATTCTTTTCTAATCTGCGTGCTCGATGCCAAGTTCCTTGGATTTCACCCTGTTGCCCACTCTTTCTTTGAAAGCTTTGAAATAGCCAATAGTATTTTTGTAAAATGAATAACCTTTTCTACAAAGCATGTATATGTTTACATAGAAAACTTTTATTTCCTATCCGTAATACCTCGACGTTGAAGCCCAAGCAACGAAGACGGTCCGAGTCGGAATTAGTTGGTTGACATCTGTTCTATGCCTCTGTTGACGAGAACCGTAACTCTTATCACTCCTATATTTTTCTACCTAAACTCCGAATGGTGGTTCTTTTTAATATAATTACAATATTTGATAGGCTTTGTCCAGCCTTATAATTTTGCTCAGTAGTTGTTTGCATTACTAGATAGTACAGTGATTCATGTGCTAGCACAGGTGAAACGCAAGTACTGGTCGTCTCCATGAACTCTATGATTTGAGGAATCTAGGCTAATCCTGTGAATTTAGCAAGCTTTCAAAACTTATTCTGCTTTTTGCATATTTGCTTATTTGGTGAGAGCACCCAAACGACATGTCATACATCCCCATT
The DNA here is from genome assembly GCA_900624975.1 of Angiostrongylus costaricensis. Taxonomy (NCBI): domain Eukaryota; kingdom Metazoa; phylum Nematoda; class Chromadorea; order Rhabditida; family Metastrongylidae; genus Angiostrongylus; species Angiostrongylus costaricensis. The sequence goes on along the minus strand of UYYA01004853.1, from coordinate 10,394 downwards.
GCCTGATTGCATACTTCTGAATGGAGCGACATGTACGATACATTTCGTGCATGCGCGAGTGCATAAGTGGAAGCATGGATATGTTTTCTATATACAAGATTCGTCAGTCCGGATTTCTAGATACGAGAAGTCCTTTTCCAGCTGAGCTTTAGTGCAAACGATAGGTGATTTCGAACGCAGGTTAACATCTTCTCCTCTAGGCAGAGGCCGTGAGAGTGTAGCTACGTATACCTGGGATTGCTGTGTTGAGAAACATGTTGGATTTTTCACCTGCTCGTAATGCCTGTGATATTAGTCTCTGTAAATAAGATGTTAATGCCATATCTCAAAAAAGTACTGTTTGTCTACTTTGCATCACTACTTTTGTGAGGTAGACAAGCTCCAATATGAAATAGGAAGATGCAAGCAAGGATTTATTTCATAATCCCATGCCGAACCATAATACATCAACGGCAATCATTCATGTAAAATCGGAAGAGACCGTGTTTCTCAGCTAATGCTTACTCCGCTAATACTTGATGAATCCGCATAGTGTATACAAAGCATTACTGAATGGCTTCATTACGCTTATCAAAACACGATTTAACGAAGGAAGACCACACTTGGTTGCATGGTGCTCCTTTTTGTAGCTGCGATCTGCTTTAGATCTTATCCGTAGTTCTGTTTTATTGCCCAATTTCGACATTTGCTCGAAGAAGACTTTGATTTCATGTGTGATTGCCAGAGTGCGTAACGCAATAATAGAGTTCTTTTGCGGAAATCATATATGGCGTACCCTTTGTAACGAAGCCTTGTGTCCTAGTGGGATCGGGAATGTAGTACCAAACATTGTGTAGCATGAAGATTGTCAAATCACACGTACTTAGATCATCTCATTAACCGTCGCTGCACTAATCAAAGTTCGATGCGACAGTTTAAAATTCGATAGGAAAGCAATTAATTGTATCCCAGAGGATGCAAACTGCCAAAACTCTTTAGAAAGTGAACTAGTCTTGAGCAACATTTTGGTTTTAATTGGAACTCATTATTGGCTCTATTTTAGGCTATTCAAGCGCTTTCTTCGTGCTTCGTCGACAATCTCGATCTACAGTCACCAAATAATGACTTACGACGAAGCTTTATTGCCAAATTCAAATGCAAGAGGCGACTAAAAAAGCTTTTTCAAAATGATCCCTACTTCTCATTCTGCCTACTACTTCCTTCAGATTTTTATCTGGTCACTACATTTCTACGCTCTATCTGTTGTCGAAGCTCCTCTACATGATGAATATTGTCGTGCAGTTCGTGATCCTCAACGCATGCCTCAAGTCCGACGAGTATCTTTTCTTTGGATTTCAGGTCATCGATTCATTGTCATAGAAAGCTATTCATAGAAGGAAAAAACTATGAAAAATTTCAGGTGCTACAAGATCTGATGAATGGTAAGCCATGGACGGAATCTGGACACTTTCCGCGTGTCACTCTTTGTGACTTCGAAGTGCGGTACTTGGCAAATCTGAACAGGTAATGGTTAACATATGGGCTTTCGACAATTTTCACTGTACAAATTTATGTTTTTAAACTATTTGATGTATGGTTGGTCAGATACACGTATTCGACATGCAAACAACTCAATCTTGGATCAGTTATTCTGAAGTATGGGGTGGGCTGCATGGGCGTTGTTTCTGAGGGGTGCGTGTGCGTGCAGTGGTCGGAGCCACCCTGCAACACGCGTGGAATCGATCCCTACGTCAATGGCCCACATAGCATTCCATCTTTCTGGCATGTTGGATCACGAAAGCCAATGACTCGGTACATTTCGCATTTTCTTCCTCGATATGTCAAGAACCACGGACCTCCCTCATATGAGGGATTTCGAGCCGGTTAGTCGCGAGGCTACGTGGCACGTCCCCAGGTGGCGGATAGGAGGATAATCACTGACCAAAAACGACCTTTGCTTCCCTGAGACGCAAGTGGATCCAGGGGATTGACTCCCTGTTTCTGCCGCGCCGATTTGGCACGTACCTTCCGTATTTGCTAGGCGTATTCATGCATGGGTGTGTAGGTGCTTTCTTACTTCTGCGGATTGGATTCTACGAGTCAATTCGGCTAAAAACCTGCAATCAAGTGACTGGAAAGTATATGGGAGGTGTTTAGGAGTCGCCTCTAACAAATAAGCTCTACTTCTACTCTGGGAGAACCTGGCAAACTACCTGTGAGTATACACAGCTCCCACGTTCAAAGCTCAGCAAGCTATACGTGGGCATCAAAAGGCTAGAAACAGTAAAAAAAAAACAGACCCTACTTTTCTAACCACGAAAAAGCCCCTAATTTCGCAGCGTTGGGTACGGAGAGCTTGCTAAAATCTCAGGCGCATGGAAGCTGCCTGGATTTCAAAGAACAGTGGTGACGATCTGTACCTACAATGCACGTACACTTGCATCCGAGTCCCCGATAGAAGACTTGCTCATGCAGGCAACAAGGATAAAGTACGACGTCATCGGCCTAGCCGAGACGAGAAGGTGCCAGCCTTTCAACGCGGTCTGTGACACCTGAGAAGCACTGTTCCTCGGAACATGCGACAGTAGAGGAGTCAGCGGCATCGGCGTTCTTGTTAACACGAGTTTGTCCAAAAACACCGATCCATTCGAACAACTTACAGCCTGAATAGGACGTTTACGATTAAAAAGAGGTGGATCAATTCAGGCTTTGACAATCTTCGTTTCGGCGCCGACATCGAACTATGACGAAGAAGAAGTCGAGGCGTTCTATATGGACTTGGAGAAGTTCTACAGGGAAGACCACACGTTCTTCAAGGTCATCATTGGAGATTTTAACGCTAAGACTGGACCTAGAAGAACATCTGAAGAACGTCACATTGGAACCCACGGATTAGAATGGAAGGAACAGGGTGAGTGGCTATCTGAGTTTGTCATGGCGACCAAGACAATCCATGGTAACTCGCAATTCCAGAAGTCCCACCGTCATCGCTGGACGTGGGAGCTTCCCAATGGAGAGTACCATAGACCACATTAGAGTAAATAAAAGATTTTGCCTAACCGATGTCGCTGTTATCCCAAAATTCTACACAGGATCAGATAATCGTCTCCCTCGTGTAAGATTCTATTTTTGGCGGAAAGGGGAAAAAGCCGCTGAATTCCAAAACCGAAGTACCAGAACCACCGCAAACTGGGACTTATTCAATTCGTTAGTCGGCTATTGGGAAGATGCCATTGTCGATAAAATCGACGAAGAATGTGATTGGTTCATTCAACATTTTCACGTTAGCGCTATGAAAGATGAGTGTTCGAAAGTCTCCAAGACACGCTTGTCTCCAGAAACACTCGAGCAGATGGACCAGCATGGAATCACACGAGCTGCAGGCAACTGCGAACCAACGTCCGAAGTTGCAAAGCAATTCAGACAGGAAATAAAAAAAGATCTTAAAGAGAGAAGAGCAGCAGTTATGATTGAAGTTGCAGAGACTGGGAAAGGCATTCACAAAGCCCAAAGAAGCTTCGCCAATTACAAGACCAAAATAATTGCACTCCGGCGCCCAGACGGAACAGTTAGAGCGTCCAGAAAGGCAATAGAGAAAATCATTCTCGAATACTACTCGGATCTCTTCGATAGCCACGTCCACCTTCCATCATATGAAATAAAGGAGGATGGATATGTTGTACCACCGGTTCTCCCTTCCGAAATCCGACATGCCATTTCGTCAGTGAAAAATCGAACAGCACCAGGTCCAGACAGGTTAAGACCAGAACATCTGAAGAACCTTCCGCCAGTCTTCGTAAACACACTTGCTCGGCTCTTCACACGTTACCTGTTTGAATTCAAGGTCCCTACTAAGTGAAAGACCAGCAAGACCGTGTCATTGTTCAAAAAGAGTGACCTACACAATGTCGGCAACAATCGCGCAATATGCTTACTCTCTGTCGTCTATAAACTTTTCACTCGAATCATCCGAAACAGGATTGACAGAACACTAGGCGAAAGACGGCCATGTAAGCAGGCACGGTTTCGAAAAGGATTTAGTACGATGGACCACATCCACACGATACCGAGACTCATTGAAGTGTCGCGAAAGTACAATAGACGGCTGTCTCACTTGAATCGATGTAAAGAAGGCCTTTGACTTAACTGAGATAGAAACAATTATGTGAGCCCTTGATAGTCAAAGAGTCCCTACTCAGTACATAAAGATTCTTCGTGAGCTGTACAAAAATTTTTGTACAGTGTACAGTTTACTTCTCAGTTACCAACTGCACGCTGTTCCTACTTCTCATGAGAGGTTCAAACTCCCGGTAGAAATCCTTTAAAGTAGTATGTCGATCAGTCTATATGTGCATTGCAAGTGTTTGCACATATGTTTATGCATGTATCTGTGTACGTCTGTGTATCTGTGTCTGGTAGATTATCAGGGTTAGCTATCGCTCAAAGCAATTTGAACCAGTTCGCCATAAAGTGATCGAATGTGCCATGAAGACCAAACTACATGAATTATAATCACGAATTGACAAACGAGAAGAAAGGATGTCGTGCAAAACGTTATAATTAACCTTTTGTGATTTTCTTTACTAATAAATATATCCAAAGGGCGCGTATAGCGCAGTGGTCGGAGGCGCCTTGCAACACACACGTGGAATCGATCGCTGCGCCCACGGCCAATCAAGCCCTCCATCTCTCCGGGTTCGGCGAATTTGTACCAGACTTGTGTGGGAGAATAGCAACAATGGCCCGATATATCGATAGGCTACCGCGAGTCATTGTAAAGGCCAGATATGCATTCAATCACCCCCAAGCGATGCTTAATAAAATCGAATGCATGGATTCCTGCATCCCTCAAGGATTGATCAACGCCGATAAATTTAATAAATACTCTTTAACCGATTTAGGTACACTGTGCAATGCGCTCTTCTTATCAACATCATCAATGAGAAAGTGTTCGCCTTCCTTTGGTGCTGGTATCTGCTTCTTGTCATCATCACAAGGTATATGGCATTAATTTTTACTTCGCTTTTCAGCGAGCCACAACACTTCCCAGTACTCGTGGTCGTGCGCTGGATGTATAGTCTATAACTTTCAGTTTCCTTCGATTTGAAAAATCTGCTCCCACCTTTTATATATATATATATATATATATATATATATATATATATTAGACATTTTCCAGCCTTTCTACGTTTTGTTGGTTGATGAACATGTTGCTGCCTTCAGAAAAGATCGACTACGTTTTCAAATTTATGCAAATTGCTCACTCAAGCGATATAAAGAAAAAGATTAAATTTCTCAAGGTAAGCTCTCAAGTTATTTATCCCAGTTTCTTTACTTGTTTCTCAGTTTTAACACATAAATCTGTTTAAAAAACGCCCTGTCATTATCGTTCAAAGCCCTGAACCTTGTCATGGAAAATCTCGAAACGTTCATGGAATAGAAATTATCCACATCTTTCTCCTGTCTCCGAGGATATACCGTTGTTGACAAACAAACCTTCATTATAGTTTGATCCTTCATTTCGCCATTCCAGTTGATGGGTGGTTGCTGACAGCACAGATAAAGTAAAAACATAGTTAAGAGGGAGAAAGCAAGAGCTTTGGTTGGTGTGGTGGATAGCACGTGAGCCTCCGAAAGCCGCAGTAGTAGGTTCGAAACCTACCTGATATTTGGAACTTTGATCATCATTTTTGTGGTTATATTTTAAACAGTAAGTTTTTATTTTAAAAAAAGCTGGCAGAAAGTAAAATTTGAGATATTTGCAACCATCATTTCACCAATGTCTGATGTGATTATTATTTACGTAAAGAGACGAGTTCAATAAAGGATGCGAACTCGCTAGAATTATGAACATGAACAACCATACTCCGGAATGTCACGAAATATTGTACTGGGATAACATAGCGGTCAAATTCGAGGGCACTTCGCCATCGCCTATGAAAGAAAGTTATGCTCGTAGGAATTGATTCGTTCCTGCTACTACCTTTACGTTCAATAGAATTATATGCGAACGCTAAAATTATGTGTATTTGAGATGAGAACATACTGAACCACTTACCTGTAAAACTGACCAAAAGAAACAAGTTGTAATAGTTCCCAGGATCGACTTTCTATTAACCTCGGCATTGGAATATGAATGCGTCGTTTTCTTGTTCAGCAATCGCGAGGTTTTTAAACAGCATACATTCACTTCCATAAAAACGCAACACAATACAACAGTTGCTGACGTTTCGGCAGTATCGTCTTCTTCAGAGCCTGGAAGGGTATACTGATATACAATTTACTAGGCCAAACGCTTCAATATCACTTACACAAAGACGAAAGACTCTTTGGTAATTACATGATCAACAGCTTCTCGAAAAGTTCACCGCTTTTTTGTGACTTCCAATGAGGAAGTTTGGAACAGCTGATTATAGTCGCATGTGGTTGACGACTGCACCATCCCACATCAAAAATAGATGCGAACATACGGGATCAGGTCGCGTACGACCTTCGGGCATTCGTCTCTGATATTCATTGTAGGGTTTTTGGCACTTATCCAAAAAGCCTCAAGGAGTTTTCGCGCTGCTGTTTTGGACTCCTGTGCAAGGATATTGACTTTCACTTCAAAATCGTCTCCGCTATGCTTTTGTATCCTATGCGTGCCTAGTGGGGTGCTTCGTCTTAGTTTTCGTTTGCCATCTAGGTGTTCTTTTATACGGATACACAAAGGTCTGCCCGTTTCGCCAATATATTCATCTCCGCAATTATTACAAGAGATCAGGTATATCGTACCTAAACTCATGCAATCACCGTCCCTGCCGTAAGGGCAAATTACGCAATTTCTTGTTTCACACAGACGGTCATACAGGCGGTGGCGAACTAATTGGTGACGTAGAGTAGCCGGTGGCATTTCAACTATCGCTACCGATTCCTCTAGACCTGCCCTTCTTAAGCATCGTTTTATAGCTACGCTTACTTCATCGCTTGTGAAAGGCAACATAAACGGGGTTTTCTTTTGGCCAAGTGTTTCGCGTGGGCGCGTCGTTCTCCTTGCAAACATAGCTCGTGGGGTTACTATTTCGTAGCCAATGGAGATAGGTATTTGCCTAGCCGAGTCGCGCGATTCTTCTCTTAGTACCCTGGTAGTGCATGCAGAGGTGGCCGTTCGAAACGTGTTCCTCACATTCGCCCTCTTTGTGTGTGAAGGGTGGGAAGAAAGGAAATGAACAAGGATGTTCTTGTTACTTGGCTTTCGGTACCACTTTGTCTCTCGGTTTCTCCCGGGTGAAACTTATGTACTCGGACTGCTCGTTCAATAATTCAAAGCATTTGTCCATCTCCTTCTGCGTAGAGAAGACGACAAAACAATCATCTACATATCTGCAGAAGAGTAGTGGCCGGAGATCGAGAACGGGGGCTTCTATCTTATACATAAACACAATGGCCAGGCTTGGTGCCAATCGCTGTCCCATTGCCAACCCTCTTATTTGCGCGAAATATTTCCCAGACCATCTGAAAATCGAAAACCTTTAAGAGAGCCATTAGCTGCTGGATGGACAAGCCATGCATATTTATTCTTCCTTTATGTTCAACAGGAAGTTCGGAGATGGCTTGCATTGCGGAGTCATTCGACAGGTTGGTGTACAGTGCGGTAACGTCGAAAGACTCCATCAGGTACGCGTTATTGGGAGACAAGTTACGTAGACGTTCTAGGAACATTTGGGTGTTTGTGAGATGAGCTGGAATGTGGTTAAGCAACTGGGTAAGTATCAGGCTTAAAAACCAGGTTATTCTATCCGTTGGCTCGTCTACACAGCTGATGATCGGTCTAACCTTAAATGATGACGGATTGGTTGACGCATGATTATCAACTTATGTGTTTTAATAAGTAGGTATAGGACGGGACATGTTGGTCTACCGACATTAAAGTGCGAAATAACTGATGATTTTAAGCCCGCAGCCTTTCCCACACTGGCCTATTGATTGTTTAGCTTTCGGTATTGAGTTTTGTATTGCTTTTAAGAGAATGGGCGATAGAGGGGTGGCATCACTAAGATGTTCCTCTGTTATCTCAACATCCAGCTGGAGAGGGATAACTACGAACTCTCCCCCCTTATCACTAACAGACAATCTTATTGTTTTCGTGTTTATTAATTCTCTAATTTTCCGCATGCCACATTTTTGTGCGGCTGTAAGGTTAGAGAAAAACTTTCTATCGCGGCAGTGATCAAGGGTCTTGCGAACGCCGTCCGAAAACGCGCGGAATTCTATGTCAACTCCATCTTTGGGGTCTTGCTGTCTGAAAAACGTTTTAGAAAAAGGAGATGGTGGTAGTGCCTCCGCCTCTCGATTTTTATCTCTATTTGATGTTTCTTGCTTGGCCTGATAGAGGAGTCGATCTTGAAGCTCATGAAGGTTGCATGATATCCTACGCAGGGTCGTTTTAGAAATGGGCTCTGATGGTGCAAAACTTGGGCCCAATTTTAGCACTTGGCCAAAAGAAAGTCCCGTTTACGTTGCCTTTTATAAGCAATGAAGTAAGCGCAGCTATAAAACGATGCTTAAGAAGAGCAGGTCTAAAGCAATCGGTAGCGATTGTTGATATACCACCGGCTACTCTACCTCGCCAATTAGTTCGCCACCGCCTGTATGACCGTCTGTGTGAAACAAGAAATCGCGTAATTTGCCCTTACGGCAGGGACGGTGAATGTATGAGTTCAGGTACGATATACCTGATCTCTTGTAATAATTGCGGAGATGAATATATTGGCGAAACGGGCAGACCTTTGTGTATTCGTATAAAAGAACACCTAGATGGCAAACGAAAACTAAGACGAAGCACCCCACTAGGCACGCATAGGATACAAAAGCATAGCGGAGACGATTTTGAAGTAAAAGTCAATATCCTTGCACAGGAGTCCAAAACACCAGCGCGAAAACTCCTTGAGGCTTTTTGGATAAATGCCAAAAACCCTACAATGAATAGCAGGGACGAATGCCCGGAGGTCATACGCGACCTGATCCCGTATGTTCGCATCTATTTTGATGTGGGATGGTGCAGTCGTTAACCACATGCGACTATAATCAGCTGCTCTAAACTTCCTCATTGGAAGTCACGAAAAAGCGGTAGGCTTTGTTGATCATGTAATTACCAAAGAGTTTTTCGTCTTTTTGTAAGTGTTATTGAAGCGTTTGGCCTAGTAGATTGTATAT